>JAQGCH010000332.1:0-25796 GCA_034699485.1 Nanhermannia elegantula | reverse complement strand
TTCATATTTGTATCTTTTGGGATTAAAATGATATTAACAATTTCAGGTGCGAACTCATAAAAAAATCACTCTGTATACAGACATATTGTATAAAAATGAAGATGGAGCGGCAACTTAACCAATGCTCAAGGGAAGTACAGTGAGTCCAGAGACTCATCAAAAAAACTAAAATCTGAAAAAGTAGTGTTTTGGTTTACTTTTTCTAAAATTTAACTAAAATTTAAATTTTTTCAAAGGACTTGTTTATATTTACTTTTTAATACCTGTATATCAAACAAAAGCATTAAAACTACACATTTTTAAAGTTTCTCTAATAAAAGCATAAATTTAAAATGCTTTTTAAGAAAATATTGTTTTAGTAAACCGACGATTATTTTATCCACAGTCAAACGTCGACAATTTCTGAGAGCTGTCTTCCCCGTAAAGCTTAACTTTGCTAGTACTTTGAGTATCGCTGGACTAAACACAATGGTAGTGACAAAATCATTAAAGTAGACAAATATTTTATTATAAAATAGATTTATATTTTAAGTTTAAGCTCATATATTATTTATCTATGCCTTAATGTCATTGCCTTAACCAGGAAATCATGTCTGGTGGAGCACAAAAATTTAGGACTTTAAAACAATACAATTTTTACAATAATTTTTAGCAAATCCAATCGCATAATCGCCTAAAATTAAAGAAAAGACTATTCAATCAAACATCAAATATTTCGTTTGAAAAATTGAATAAAATTACAATTATTAAGACTAAAATATATTATTTATTCTAAAAGATATGTTAATCGCGTATTTAATTGTAAAATTCGACCAAAGGTCAGGGCCTTCACTACTAGAAAATCCCATTTTCTATAAAATTAAAATAAACTCATTGGTCAATGAATTTCATAAAAAGCAATTTTGTTAATTTTGAATAATGTTGCGACAGTTTCAGTTCTGATTCTATTGGACTTTGTAAGGGTTGGGTTTGGTTCCAAATTAGAGAAATCTTCTATTTTTCCCTAATTTGGAACCAAACCCAACCCTTACAAAGTTTTCTATTGGATTCTATTAGGTTTGGTTCTGAAAATTGAAAATATTGAAATTATAAGTTGGGTTTGGTTCGTAAAATTTGCAAAAGTAGCAACATTAATTTTGAATTTTTTTTAAGTTTAAATTAATTTTTTTATCTATTACTAGTATTAACTCTGATTTTAGATTTATTTTCTGAAAAGACCTGATGAAAAGAACATAAAGTTGGAAAACTATAAATTTACTGTATCCCTAAAGTAATAAATTATTTGATGTAGGAATCTATAGTAGAATTGAACTATTTTTTCTGTCTTTAAAATATATGTTTAGAGTCAATATGTTTCGAATGTCAATCATATTTTCATCCAATGACAAAAATAAGTTTTTCTGATATCAATTTTAAACTCAATCTGCTTTTGGAGCACTTGTATCTGCAAACCGTTTCATTATTTGTATGATTTATTTTTAGAAGAAATTTTCTTTTTCGTGCACTTCATCTCAAGAATGGAGTCATCAAATAAATAAACTGTATTTTTACAGTTCAATGTATTGAAAAGTTCACTTTAAAACAATATTTAAGTACCGATAGTAAGTCTTTTATTAAAGATATTTCATAGGATTTAAATCTTGTGATATTTACGAATAAATAATTTATCGATGATTAAAATATAAGTTACTTGTATTTAAAGGCCATTCATTAATATGAATAATTTATAACTCATCTAAATTTAATTTTTAACTAGCATTGTGTAACAATCGAGTATATATTCTTATTATCCTGTCTATCCGTTTGACATTGTTGTATTTTAAACAATCCCTTAATCCCATGTCGTATGTGTGGGTCTTGTTTAACTCACCGACAATCATCTCACCGACAATAAATGGGGAAAAGTTTTTCCTTTTTCTCGTTATTTAATTAGGATTTGATTGAAATTAGAATCTATTTATATGTAAATTAGGGCAAGATTTCTGAAAATGAAAACAAATTTTGTCTAAATCTAATAGTTTAAGAGATTTTTTACAAAAATGAAAAAATTTTTATGTAAAAATATATTTAAAGATAAATATTTCAAAAAGTATTAGTTTTAGCTAAAAAAGCCTTTCAAATTCAGAATTCTCTGCTTAATTTATATATAAATCAATTGTAATTTTACTCAAATCCAAATTAAATAACGAGAAAAACAAAAAGGTTTGCCCCATTTATTGTCGGTGAGTTCATCGTCACCCCATGTATGTGTGTGTTTAAAAACCCTATAAAAATATTTAAATAGGGTATAAATTTTAACGATAAAGTATTTAGGGTCAGTTAAATAAAATTTTGGACAGTTACTATTTGGAAAGTGAACTGTTCCCCAAAAGAGTGCACCTACAATTTGAGGAGCAAATTAAACATGAAATGCCCTCTAAATTGATAAAATAAATGCAAATCAATTAATTTTTTTATTATTCATTTCCACGTTTTACATAAAAATATAGATCTCGTCTCATGAAAGATAACTTATAACAGTATCAGTACTTATTGCATATTTTCTTTGAAATTGTTTAGGTTTAATATTAAAACATAACATTCATTTATTTATCTCAAGATGTAATACCGGCAAAAATGGTGAACTATATTTGTTAGTATATAACTATAATTCAAATAAAATGGGCTTTTGTAAGGAAAACCTGAATCTCTAGATTAGGTTTTATTTATTAATTAAAGAGAGCTCACATCTCATTTCATTCGGCAAAATATTCGTAAATTATGAAATATGAAATTTTTTTTGTAATAACAGGTATCTAACAAATAACAGAATAAGTTTTTTACTTATTTCAACAATTTGCTCATTCAAACTCTCATATATCGATATTTATTAATAATTATTATTTTGTTGGCACAACAGCTCATTTAATAAAGAGAGTATTTCTCTGTGGACTAATTTGTTTGGGTTACAGTAGACTCTCGTTACAGTGAAGTCGGATATAGTGAATTTCTCGCTATAATGAACAGTTTAGACCCAAAATTTGGTTCACTATACCCTCTAATGTTATAGTGTTAACTCCGAATATAGTGAACTCTCGATATAGTGAACGAATTTCTCTTGCATTTGATCGTTCATTATAACGAGAGTCTACTGTATATAACTCAAGGATTAAACTAAACCGAGAAATGTGGTTACCGGCCATTTGTAATGGGCACAGCATTTCTGTGAGCAATCACCGACAGTTGAAGTCCCTCTTTTGCGGTAAACTTATAAAGTTCTTCAGGAAAGGAAAACAATAAAATTTTAAGTTATATCATGAAAAAGTGCTGTATTTTTTAAAATAATAAATATAATTGGATATAATTATTATAACTTAAACCTAATAATAAAATGATTAAAACATTTAAATTCTGATTTACTGAATAATGAAATAAGCAATAGATTTATGATAAAAATTTTATTCTCTTATAAATTAGTTTTACTGAAATGCAGGTGAGATACAGATATTCTCATTCCGAATATCAATAAAGAACTAGTCCTTAGTCCACAATAGTGTTTGTTTTCACATCTAACCAGAGAAAAGCTTATGTTCTCCTGAGTATATTATATTATATGAGTGATTGAAGGGATTTCATTCTATATATTGAATCCTGCATACTGTATATCAAACATGCGCAAGGTTCGGACCTTTGGGTGGGGTGAGCTTTCAGAAATTATAGAAATTTTGAGGGGGGATCAAAAACTCATCTGTTTCTGAGATAACTTTTTCAGAATGGGGTTTCCAGCCAAAAATATTTTCGCGCCTAAATTTTCTTAAAATTTGAACCTTTATTAGATATACAATGTTTTTTTATTTAATGCTATTTTTGAGCAATTATAGCATAAATTTTATTAAAAGTCTTATAAACAAGTTAAAATTTTAAATCTAACGAAGCAAGGTATTTTTGGTGTTATGTTCATATTAAAAAACGGGTTTTAAAACTCGATAGTGATTGAAAAAATGAAATGTTTAAAACTCATTTTATCGGCCAATGGGTTAATTTATTATAATTTAAATTAAATTAATGATTATGGTATTCTGTGTTAAAATGCATCAGGTTTTAATATGTAGCCCGAAATGTCGCTTTCTTGCAATTTGTTTATAACATATTACTCATAACTTTAACATAGAAAACCATAATTTTTAATTTAATTTAAATTATAATAAATTAACCCATTGACCGATAAAATGAGTTTTAAACATTTCATTTTTTCAATCACTATCGAGTTTTAAAACCCGTTTTTTAATATGAACATAACACCAAAAATACCTTTGCTTCGTAAGTGGATGTACAATTTTTGAGATTCTCAAAATCTTGGAGGTGGGCCGTGCCCTAGGCGAACCCCTACCTTGCGCATCTAGGCTGTATATATACTCTCTAGGATTACATTATATTGATATTATATCTATAGTTATGTTTATAACTGATACGTGTGAGAAAAATGCAGCAAAATAGGTATATTCTAATGCAATTTTATAAAGATTTCATGAAGTATTTTTGCAAATCATTGAACATTATATAATTATAACATAAGAATTTACTGTAAATTCTAAATGTACTGTACAGTACAGTAAAATATAAAAATCGAATAAAGCTTTATTGACAAACAAATAAGTTTTGAAACTATAAAAAGTAATTCATAAAACGAACAAAATAAGAAGATCTCATAAGTTTTCATTATTAAAAAAATTAATATTTAATGGAAAAAAGTTATAAAGAAAAACCTTTTTTCAAATAATAATTGAGAAGTAAAATTTTTTATTTTGAATATTTTGAATTATTAATTATTTTAGTTTTAGCTCGATATCTACTCTCACAGGAAATATTGAGGATTCGGTTATATTTGAAATTGATGTCAATTTTATGTGAATTATTTGAATATAATGGAGAGAAAAGCTTTCAACAGAAACCAATCAATTAATATAAATAACCAATGAATCGGTCAATTAATTCTCAACTGTATAATATGTTCAATTGATTAAATGGCGTGAAAGAATTGGAAACGCTTTTATGGGCAGTTTGAGTATAAAAAATATAGAGTAACTCATAGTATAAGACAAAACATATGAACGGTATTACAAAGAATAGAAAACCTGAAAGTGTTGATTAATTGACGCCATTGTATTCTTACTATACAGTGAAGTACTGCTTCCTATTAAAGGGCTTTAGCGAACATTCTTCCCACAAATCTTCCAAATGCTATCTTTTGTCTGAGTTGCAAGTTTTCGGAAAAGTCCTATTTTTCACTAATAAATAATAACAACTCATGAAAATAAACCAAATCTAATAAATCTAATCCAATATGGATTTAATGCTAAAACAGATCGAAATCACAATGTTTTCTTATTAAGCTAAGGGAAACATTACCCCCAATTATTTGAGAGTAATTTTTTTGTCCTATGTTTCAATTATAAATATCGAAATGATATGATTTAAATTTTAATAGAATTTTATGGGTTTATGAAATGTTAAAATACAGCTAAAGCTATCGTAGCAAAGTTATTGAAAATATAATGTTCTATTTTATACATTGCAAATCCAATCCCCGAAATTCCGAAACTTGTATTGAAAATAACTAAAATAGGCGTAACTTCTTCTCAATTTCTATATATCTTTTACTCGAAGCGTATATTATGCTGACTTTAAGTAATAGAAAAATGTGTTATTTTTGTAAGATTACAATCTAAAGTTATATTTATAATAAAGTTTCACTCATAAAAATAAACCGTATATATCGAGACTTGTAGTACTATTAAGTCAAAGAATCAATATTTTTGAGTGATTTCTATAGCAATTTTATAAATAGCTTCAATTCATTTGTAAATATCTTGATTAATAGTTCTAACGAAGAACATAAGAGAATCATTTTAAAACCTTTATGAAAATATTTTTAAGGGGACCAACTGTTCAATGGTAACCATTGGGAGAAAAGAGTGAAGTGCAGCATTGTTATTTTGTTCATCAATTATTTATAATGTCAGAGCGGGAGTAATAGTAACAGAACTAAAATAAGTTTAATAAAATATTTACATAAAGTTCAATATTCTTATTGGAAAAAAATTAGTTAACCTGAAAATTATAAGCGAACCAAAAAATGTATCGGAGATTTTATCTGTTCAAAACATAAGTCATATGATATATAAAATATATTGCCTTTAAAATTGAGCAGAAAATGCTGCTATTACTGGAACTCAATGCTTCTAAAACCCAACTCATAAATCAACTATTATTGAAAAATTATTAGAAAATATACAGCTCTGAAGTACATTTGAACTAATTTTCTCATTTATTCTATATTTTAAACAATTTTTAAAATTTAAACAAATGACTTCACTAATAAATATCAATTTATAATAATTTCACTAAAAAATCTTTTAAGAATTGATGATATCCTTTAAAATTTAAACTATCTTTAAAAGCAGTGTAACATCCTCTGCAATTTGAGTTATAATTAGCTTTGTTCTCATATTGTTGTTGTTTTGTATTAAGGCTAATGTTTCACTAAAAGTGATATAAGAGAAATGTTAATGACTCTAACCATTAATAAGTGAAAGGTTATGAATAGACCACTCAATGCCAACAACAAAAAGATTGCCGACAAAAGACTTTTATAAGTCTTATACATTGACAATAATCAGAAAAATTTCTCAGGAAATCGTTACTCACTTGCGCTAAAACTTCTATTAATATAATGGTTGGAGTCTTGAAGTGAGTTCGATAGAGGATATTGCAGGGAATTAAGCAAAAGAAGCTTCACTTCAATACAACGTGTATATGAGCACAAAAGGATGAAATGGTTTGACACAATCTACTCATTTAAGTCACTATATTAAACATATAGTGATATTTATGAATTCACATAAAGCTATCTAATCCTTTGCCTTCAGTATTACACTACTCATGCAATTTGATAACATTGCAAGTTAATCAAATTAAGTTTTAGTTTTATTTGCAAACTAATAAAAACTCATAATAACACATATAAAAGTCAGTCTAAATTCTTGGATAATTTGTGTTTCAAGAGCTTAAGTGATAAATAATGTCAAACATTTTAGCATATCGTAGGTTTAGAAGTTAATTATTCTTTCTCTTAGTTTAACTGCTTAACCAATTCTAATCAACACATTTTTACTTTTATACCACTTTTCTTTTTATATGCTTTAAGTTAGAGCTCAATTCTTACAGTACCACATCACCAAATAATCTCTTCACATCAATTTAGATTTTAGTTTTCTTACAATCAATACGAAAATCAAATTTAAAACTTGTATCAAAAGTGGAATTACAAGTCCTTTATAATATATTTTTCTGAATATAAATAGAATATTATAATATTCATCAATGAAGACTAAATTATTATTTTACTGTAACTTATAAAACAAATTGAATGGGTGTAACATTCCTTAATTATTGTCCATTTCAAAATGTCATTCACTCCGACCAAAAAAATATTTGATAAAATATTGTCTCTACTTTATTTTGTTAAAAACAAACATCTTTCGGTTGATATTGTATTTGCATTCGGCTGTATTGAAAAAAAAGTGTTTCGATCTCTAGTTTTATCGAATGCCTGAAAGTAAAACAAATTCTCAAGTGAGCGATCCCTTAATTTGACACTTTCTTGCAATAAAGTCAGTTTTCATGCAATCGGCACTCTCTTAATTTGATGTAATTTATTGGTCAATTCATTGCATATCTTAAATCTTACTCAAATAGGTCTCCAATTCTCGTCTCTTTAATAATAAATACTTTAAGCATCACATCTAATATTCAATGGTTAAGAAACTTATCATTTTTGAAATACTTGTAGCTCAAGTGTGTTCATGACAGCATAGGTTGGAATATTTGATTGGAGAATAAACAACTTGAAAAACTTTTAGGATATTAAAATTTATTTCGACAGAAATTATTATTCAAGATATGTCAGACTTTACTTATTGATATTTTTCCCATTTGAGATATCAAGTAAAGTTGATATTATAATAGTATATAGACTAATGACTAGATGTGTCAATGCTATCATTTCATATGAAGTATAACTTATTTTTTGAAAAATTACTTAAATATTTTCGCATAAGAATAGGTACAAAATATCATAACAGTATATAACAAGACTGAATCAGGATTACTAAACTCTTCATGTATTTTATTTATAGGTTTAGAGATTCAAATAATTCTTATTTCAGTAAATTATATTTACCTCATTTATGATTAGACTAATATTAATTGATAATTCAAATATATTTAAAGATCATTCAATTTTAATAGTAAAATATTTTGTAACATATTTTATTTCATTTTTAACTATCATTGTCTAACAGCGCTTTGCGTCTGTCTGTCCGACTGCGGTCATTGTGCTATTTTTTCGAATTTATATACATTTAATTCTTTTGTTGCCATAACCCCAATAAACCCAATAACCCTTATATTCTTCATAAACCACATAAATACACTCAAATTCGAAAAATCTTTTGGGGTCTATTGCCCACTACACACCCCTAGTTACGGCTGTGTATATTGAACTCAACTTATTATTACAGTATTTTTCGAATTCTTGTATATAAAAACATCTAATATCAAAAGTAATGACTGTATCAAAAGTCCAATGATTTGAGTTAAAGATTAACAAAACAAAAGTTAACATTAATAAGTAAATAATAACATAAATAATAACTTAACCGAAACCTATTGATTATACTCAATGTAGATTATACTGACATTGAATATATACTTTACTGTACTTTATAAGCCTATTTGTTAAAGTATATCTTCGAGAAAAGGATCAAATATATCAAAAGGTAATATAGAAAAAGATTCAATTCTAAAAATGCAATACCGAAAATGTCTTACTTGCTTAATATAATATTCTTTTTCAATCACATCTTTCAATCATATCGACCCAGCCTTTACTCCAATGGTCTAACAAAGAAAGGACTTATCGAAAATTCCCATTCATTTTCTTTAAGAATAATCACCGAGAGTTTGATATAAAAGATTCGGTTAATATACAGGGGTCTCAAAAATATGATATGAAAGTCATGATCGGTCATATAATTTGTAGCCATTCACGAGTTTTTTCCCTAAATTAAAAATTATGGGATTATAGTTTTGGTTATGGAAGTATAAGGCTGTGAAATATATTAAAAAAAGTATAGAAATTTAAGCTTTTATTCTTCAAATCTATAGCAAAGCTGCAGAACAGATGTTGTGCGCCAGTGAACTACTTGTCGCTTTATTCAGGCTTACCATAACTCAGTTTTTACTACTTATTATTTTTTTGTTTTACTTCTTTCCATGATTTTCATTATAACCTTATAGTACTCTCGGTTTAGCTGTAGAGCAGCTTTTGCTGTTTAATGCTATAATCATTTACAGCATTTAAAATGCAATTCACGTCAAAGAATAGTTTCTGTGCAAAAGTATGGAAACTGAATGAGAATTGAGGAGAAACGTATGTTCAAAATAATGTGACTCTTATGAAAATGTTATCTTATATTTTCACTGCTTTTAGTTATCATTACATTAGAAACTTATGTGAGTTGAAACATGTTTCGTAAAAGTTAAGCAAATCATCAATACTTTTCACATTTTTCAAAGTTGTTGTGCTCATCAAAGTTTGAGACCCATTAAGTAATTCATGTTTTATTTAATAACTGACATACGATTTCGATTGTGTACCAGTACTTGCAAAAGGCGTTACGACATTATAGCCTCTCACCATCCTATGGAAGGTAATATCAATTTCTGTGAGCTCTCTGTTGTTGACACTAAATGAACAATCTTTGAGAGAAGATTAATGGAAGTCCTTTACGATATCAGGAAGTTCTGACTTTTGGAAATCACCTTTTTTCTAATCCGATAACAGTTTATTGGAGTCTTTTCAAAATTCGTATTTATATTTCACTTATTCTTAATATAAACAGAGTAAAGGAATTACTCAATAAAAAGATAAATGAATAACAGAAATTCCAATAACTTTCAATTTTTGAATCTATCCGTTTAACCTTATTATCAATGGTTCATAAAATATTTTCTGGTAATTCACTTTATACTAATTTTTTCATAAAATAAGAGAAAAATGTAATTTAAGTAATATGTTATGTTAGCCATTAATAAAATCATAAATCAGAGTATGAAAATTGTTTAAGCTTTTGATGTAAAGTAAGAATAAGATAAATTATAGTCATTATCAGTGTGTCACTTATCTGTTTGAAGTATTGATTTCGATCCGTCACTCGTTTTCCCGGTTTTCCCTATTTCATCACAACTCTAATACTTTAGTTTAAGTTATCCCAAGACACCCATTAAAAGACCCTTCACTGCCTGTCATGATTTTCTATTTAGGTTTCTACAGAAACTTTGTTAATAACAACGAAAACTTGCCCATAACTTACCTGTTAAAGAACAAATAAGTTCAAAATGAACAAGTATTAAAAGAACAATCCTCTTAACATCGCCTTAACTGAACATTTTTTATAGTCAACTAACAATAATGTTCCCTATTTTGCAATATACAAAAATCATTTGCAAAGGTTTGTAAAAATTTGAATAATAATAATTTTATAGCTAATTGGTTAATACACTTAATAGAGAAAATAAACAGAATTTTTTTCTTTTTAAATCATTTAATTATCTCTAAATTGCAATAATAACATCATTTAGAAATACTGTATAAGCAAAGAATAAAGAATATGGTTAGAAAAGAACTGCTCTATTATTAGTGGGCATAATATTGTTTAATATAGAAAAGTAAGTGTCTATTTATATTAATATTTATGAACTGATTTATATCAAACTGGCTAATAGTGAAGTCAACTATTTCTTATTTGATGACATCAAAGTCAGAAAATATTAACCTCTTATAAATAAATCTTATCTCTTCGGTACTAAATTATGTTTATTAGTCTTAAGCAAAAAATACTGATATTTAATTTACATAAAATTAGTCAACCATTAAATAACCTGCTGTTTCAGCTCTAGAAAATCAAAACTTAAAGTTATTCACAAAAAAGCAAAAAATTTTCTGATTTTTTTGAAATTAGAAGTTGTGAAGTGAAGGAATGACTTACACATTGGTTTACCTGAAAAGTAGAGTACTTTATATAACTTGCACTGTAAATGTAATTCAATGAATAAATTGATAGTGTTTTATATATTTTAGATTTATTCCAAGAAAAATAAAGTTTTGGCAAAACTTATATTAAGGTAGAATTCGAGGATTTGTTTAAACGTATTTCGAAATATTTTTATTTACCTTTTAACGCAAAAAGAGCAATGTTTTCTGTGACTTATTTTGATGACTTTGATTAGGGTATGTATTGATTCATGAATAATAGTCTATACGAAAATGTTTTCACACAATAGGATTCATAAACAAATCACATTTTCGCTTATAGTGAACGCTTCACTGCACCGAACACTCATTTCTTATGCAAATGAGAATGTTTAGAGCGAATTCCGGTTATACAGATTCTGTTGTTGAACATTTTTCTTCACAAACCGGTTCACCATAATAGTGTATAATTTTCGAGTCAAAGTATTGAATGTTTTCAAAAATTGTTGTGTAAATTATTTTATTCTCTGAAGAATAAAAAATGGAATCACTTTTTAAATTTAGGTTAATTAGAAAAAGTTGGAATTTATTCAAATCAAGGGAATAGAAGATTATAATTATGACGAATAGCTTCAAAATAATAGTGACTTCATATTTAGTTCTGTGAAATGTTTAATTTAATAGAAACTAAATTCTGTATATAAATTAAAATAACGAAATGATAATAATGTAAATTACTTCCGATATAACAGTTTCGTGTTGTGTTCCAAACAAAATCTATGAAAATAATAATTCAAAAAATTTTGTATAAAAACTAGAATAAGAAAAATGCATACTTTTTTGATAGAATCAATTAAATGAAGTGAATACATAAGAACTTAATTGACAAAAGATTTTTTCTAAAGAATTTTTATTGAATAGACAATAAAAAATAGTTTGAGTAATAATTTTAGGGGAAACTTATGATAATTATTATATTTATATTCATTTGAAGACTTCCTATTAAAGCTAACTCGAAGACACTTTGAACACATTAATAATAAACACTACAATTTATAGATTTTATAATATACTCTTTAGTGTTTTGGGAATTGTATGACATGAACTCTAATGCTTATGAACTGAATCTATAAGAAATGATGTGTTCAACTTAAGTCTAGCAATCAATTGTTGGAGAGCTTCAAACTCAAGTCGAAATCATCAATAACTTTATCAAAAATGAGTTTATTGACAATCCGTTTAAACCAATTGAAAATTAAATTCATTAATACTCGAAGTCTTTTTGAAAACAGTGCATATAATTATATTGAAAACTTTGTTAATTTTGATTATATAACTGATGATAGTTTTAAATATTATTTAAAATATCCATATATACCATGTTTTTGAACTCACAGCAGACAGATTTTTACAAGTAATCGTTTGGTAAGTTCATTCAGTTCACTGTACTCAGAATGTAATGTATCACACTTTAGTACAATTGGGAAAACTATTGATACAAAAGTTATAAAAAGTATTGATTTATATTTTATTGAGCAGATTGTCGTTAAAAATATTGACACAAAGAGTTACACTATTTCTGAAGATTAATCAGGTTTTAGTTTCAGTCTTATTTATATCAGATTTATATAAATAGAGTTAGTTTTACTCTATTTTTCTCTCTTAGTTAATCCCATGTAGTGAAGCATCAATTCAGTTGATTAATCCTCTTATCGGAGTATTATTACACTTACAAAAGTTTATATAAATAATAAAAAGTTTGCACAAAAATATCATATCAGTCATAATCCTCAATGAGTTAAGGATAAGAGATTTGTCATATTTTAGGTATTAATCAAATAATAAATGCAATTAGAAATGACTTACTTGGCATTTAATAGAACTTTGAATTCACTGTAACAAACTATTCAATGTAAGTGCAAAATCTGAAAATTTTATTTAAAATGCATTTTGATATTGCAGTTAATTTAGTCAAACGAAACATATCTAACGAATCGGTCAAATCCTAGTAATAAATTGTTCACTAAATTAAGATATATTGTAGTCTTTGCCTGTACTGTACTTATTTCAAAAGGAGAAGTAGTCCTCGGATTTATTTGAAATGAGGGACAGAAAATGAGACATATTGAGAGAAAAAAGTGATGTGAAGCGATTAGTTTTAACAATTAATTTATCCTAAAATAATGAGTTCAGGTATTAAAAAGTTTTATTCAATTAAAAATAATCCAAAACATGTTTATAGAAAAGTTTAATATAATATTTACATATAATATAAAATGAATGATAGAATTATCACTTAAACTAAACCCATTTTGGAGGAAATGGTATGTCATAAACGTGTTCATGTCTTGAATGTCTCAAACTGTTGAGAGAAGACATGTCAGACTCGACACACATTTGTCTTTGAACCCTAGACAAGGCATACGGAGACTGGAAATAAACCTCTTTGGAAGAGTTATCAACACAATTACCATCACTGCAATTGCTCTCTTTTCTCGGCTCAAGAACTGCCAAATGAAAGGCATCTGATATTAACTGATCGTCTCTACAGTTTTGTTGATTATGTAACACATTGTTGTCATTATTAGCAGGTCTTCGTTTATTAACCACAAAACAGGCAACAATTAATATCACAGTCAATACTATCACAGAACATGTCGCGGGAATTATTATCGTTAAGTTGTGATAAGTGAACGGTCGAGACATGTCTAATGGCGATACTGTAGCTGTGGATTAATTTTAATCATTAATTAAATTATATTTTACTCAAAACTTTCTTTGTTTGCTTCAAATTCAAAACAAAACTTTTAAACTCTTTTCAAAATTGAAAGTAACTCTAACTTTTTGGTTATTGCAATCGATTTAAAAATCAAATTTATAATCCTTTCAAAATAGTTTTCTTTTCAGATGAATATAATTACTTTCAATATGTGAATACTTCAAGTATTATTAGTATTGCATAAAATAATTTAATAGAGTTTTGAGTAAACTATTGAACTATTGTTTCTTAAAGGAATACGAAGAGTTTGAACGTACAATTCAAATGAAATATAAAGTATCGAAAAGTGATATATCATCAAATCATTTCTGTATAATATAATAGAATTTTCTCTTATTATAATAAATATGGTTTCAATTTGAATCAAACTAAAGAGAAAGTACTCTGTATTTAATGAAAGATTTTATGAAAAAAATAATGAAACCTCCACTTGTGGTGAGTGTCGCGAAATTGTAAAGTTGTTCTGTATTTCCGGCGTCACTGAATGCGATCACATTTAGTGAATACCAATTCGCTGGACTTAAGTCTATTAATTCGATATACTTTTGTTGAGGCGATATTTGATTTGACACAACAGTCCATTCGTTATCATATTTTGATTTGTATTTAATGAAAAAGTATTTGATATCACATCCATTAATAATCCATGAATCGAGTTTAATAATCGCTGACGTCGTGTTCGCTATAATAAATGCATTCGTCTGTTTGGGTGCCATCGGAGCTAAAAAGAGCAAAACGAGTAAAACCTACTTTCTATGCGATACTCATACTGTATATAATAACTTATATATGAATCAAGACATGAATTAAATATTCAATAATTAAATGCATGAATACCTGATCCTTTTGTTTTCATAGCTATTGCTTGACTCGGATCTCCTTTTCCAACACTATTATAAGCGATGACATAAAACTGTTAAAATATAAATCAAATATTAGTGAAATTGAAATGAAAAATGAAGTTTTAGTTCAACTTAAAAATGATGTAAGTTTCAAATCTTATGATTCAAAGTAAACCTGATATTGTGTTCCGCAATGAAGTTCTGTGAAAGTATAAGAATTAATTTGAGAAGAAATTTGCTTTTCATCCCATTCTGAGTATTGATTCTTTGAGTATATATAGTATCCATTAATATCAGATAATAGATTCTCTTCATTATCCTCAATACTCCAATTTAATTCAATTGAATCAAATCCAATATTCGTTATACTGAGAGTCGGAGCTTTTGGCGGATCGTTAACCAAAGTTTCTCCAAATATTTCCTCAGATTGGGGTCCCGGACCTTTACTATAATTTTCAAAAGTAATTCTCTTATAAGTTTGAAATTTCGAAAGAATTTTTTGTTTTAAAAGGAAAAAATTGAAACAATAAAAAAATATGCAGTAATGCATTTTATGTGTATCATTGAAATTGTAACCTCCATTTACTCCGTAGTCAGGAATAAAGTTTTAGATACATTCACATATTTTTTTGATAACAAAGCACGAACTGTTTCATGCTTTGAATTTTAAGAATTTAACAAAACGGTGACAAACATATGACACTTCAGAAACATTTATATTTCTTTAATTTTCTTAAACTAATATTTTTTAGTTATACTCAAATGAATACTGATATCATTGAATGTCAAGAATAAAAGCAGATAAAAACTTTATTAATTGATTGATAATTAATGTTCTACTTATTGATAATTAGTATAATTAATGTTTAGCTATTTTGGGAAAAATCCAAATGAGCTGAAACCACAAAAAAGGGAAATCAGTGCAAATTATTATCTATAAAATTACTTTTTCTAATGATTCATAACATCTTGTATTAACTCTAAAGCTGTTACAGCACTGTATAACTTATGCTAAAAATTTCTTTGACAGCATTGAAAATTTAATGAAAAAGCAGGAAATGCTTCCACAGACTATTGGAGATGGGTGAAGATAACTATCAATCATTTTTAAACAAAAAAATATAAGCGCTTATATTGTACTGAATTGGGTGTCATTTCTATGCAAAAGCGTTTGAGAAAAACTTGAGAAGAGAAATACCTGTTAAAAGCCTGAACAATAACTGCATATTTTGTGGATCTCTTCAATTCACTCAATTTAACTTCTTTTTGTAAATTAACATTATTTGCAAACTCATTAATAGATATTTTTTTGAACATGAAGTGTTCGTCAACATCTTGAGCCTTATACCCAACATAGTATCCAAGAATACGACCATTTCTCGATTCAATTTTAGGCGCAGTGAACGTGACTTGAAGTGATCGTGCACTCAATGGAAACACTTGAACATTGAGTGGTGGACCAGAAGGAGCTTTTAGTCATACAAAAAGGTCAGGTTCATCAGTATTACACTCAAAATACTTTCAATAATTATGACATTAATGAAAAAACTAATTAAGTTTAATGAAATTTTTTTAAATGAGTTAAAAGTTTTATTGTCAACTATTCATAAGATAAAGACAAAAGAGAAAATCAATACCTTCTTCAGTTGTAGTGAATTGAATACTTTGTGCATAAACACTGAATCCTAATTTGTTTTCAGCCCTAATTCTGATATCATAAGTAGTGATTGGCTTAAGTCCTCTTATAGTGAAAGAATTATCACTTCCAGCAATTGTTTGAACCATTTTATCGCTCGATTCCCAACTATTATCCATAGTTTTGTATTCGAGTTGATAAGAAATAATAATACTATTTCCAGAGTAGGGCGTAATCCATGTTGTTATAGCACTTCTACTATCGATTTCTGAAACCAAAACACTGTCCGGTTTATCGGGCGGTTCTGCAAAACATTTTTTAATGTAATTAACACATTATATTAGTTTATTATAATTTAATTATTTCAAGTGTTATAATAAGTTGGTTTGGCATTAAAAAGCATTTTTCATACTAATAAGCTCTAAATTCAGGTAATACTGTACTGGTATGAGAACTAAAGTTTAGTTTGTTTTTCTTAATTATGCAGTTTATTAGCGTTTATTAATTAAATAAGAGAATAAATTGAATAAAATTTAATCATTTCATACCCTGAACAATAACTTGTACGTTATATTCATCTTTTCCATAAGAATTTGCAGCAATACAAGTAAATAAAGCGCTATCCCTTCGATCGCAATCCACTATTTTGAGTGTAAGCGAAAAGCCATCAATTTTCTCATTTTTGATAATTTCATATCTCGGTTCCAAACTTGAATCGAATTGCATTCGATCTTTAGATACTATTATAGATATTGGCATTTCACCGAATGCTTCGCATATTATTAACACTTGTTGTCCTTTTTTAATGGTTTGCGCACTAAATTTTGATTTGAAATGTGCCGGAACTGAAACACATGTATGAAGAAAAATGAATGACTTCATCAATAAATAGGTTGAAATCAAGTTTAATAAATTGTTTTTTGAAAAATTGTAAATTTTACGTATTAAGTGATAAATTGTTATCAAATAAGCATTTCATGAATATATCAATCATTATAAACACATTCATTTTCAAGCAATTGCTTACAGACTATTAGTTTCTGGATTTTAAAGAAAAATTAGCATTTTTTGTGAATTAAATCCAATACAAACAAAAAAGACTGAAATAAAATTGAATGGGATCGTGAAATGCATGAAATACCGTGAACTTTAAGCGTAACAACTTTGCTGAGACCAGTTCCGACTCCATTATTTGCTTGGCATAAATAGACTCCTGAGTCTTCTTCACTGATTTCCTTTATAGTTAAACTTCCGTTTTCGAGTGTATGCATATGTGAATTACTAATAACTGTACGAAATTGATGCGAATGGGTTTGAATCACACCGTTTTTAGGTTCCATTTCTGATCGTTCCCACCAGACTCTCGGGTGACCACTGGCCGCACAGTCCATTACCACATTCTGGCCAACAATTGCCTCGTTATCAGAAGGAGATATAATCCATTTCGGCGGCACTAAAAAAATGAGTTCAAATCTATTTTATTAAGCTTACAAATAATAATAGTCTTATATATAGTGTATTTTTCAAAACTTATAAATCTTTTTCTTATAAATTCATTTGAAGCAAAGCAAAGCTGATATAAAAATAAGAATAATAATGATATTCAAAACTGTGAATTAATCAGAAACTCTAAGCTTTAATTTACTTTTAATTATGAATATAAGAGAAATAATTAGTGAAATGCATGCGAACATACCATTAACTATCATTTGGACGGAATAAGTAGTCTTTGCCGCCAAATTGGATGCAATACACGTATAATTACCAGAATCTTCATAAGAAACTTTTGATATAAACAAAGTGGAGGAGAACTCATTGTTAGAATCAATTTTGATATAAGTGTCATGTGTCGGTCTCAATGGTATATCATCTTTGAGGAATTCAATGAGAACAGGGGCGTCGCCTTCAACTACAGAACACGTCAACATAACTCGCATTCCTTCTCTCAAATTAGGTGGTGGTGAAAATGGATTAATTACTGGCGCGACTAATACTTTGATGTATACATCACTATAGGCTGAAGAACTTGAAGCGTTAACTACACAACGATACGAGTCTTCATCACTTTGACGATCAATTTTATCGATAATTAGAGTACCGTTTGTTAAACTTTTCTGCCTATGATTTTGAGGTAATTTTCCGCTCTGTCTCTTATACCAAGAAATTGATTCTATAGGAAAACCAGCTGCAGGACAGTGAACATGTATTGTCTGACCAGCTATTGCTGTTATGTTAGGCATCGGTCGTACAAATGCTGGACCGTATATATTAATACGATTTGAATGACTCACAGAAAATACATCATTCGATGCAATGCATGAGTAACTGCATTAGAAAAGAGTTTTTTAAAAGTTAACAGAATTTTAAAAATTATTCTATTTATCAAATCCACAAATAATAAAACTAAACAAATATCAATAGATAGAGGTTTGAATTCTCTCAAATGTACTGTACTGTAGGACTTGAGATTCTATTTATCTCGACGTACTGTACAGTAAGTTTAGATGTAGAATAGCATAAAATTTTAAAACAATTGTTTTGAGCACTAATGTTCTCATAAATCAAACAATTCTATCAAATAATTGTTTATTGGATTGCAAAAGTTTGATAGACTTTGAAAAAGTTTAATTTTGAGTTAACTTACTATAAAGCAGATAAAATATTACTGGTTTAGAATACTTTAGAATATTCTTACAATTATAAACATATTAGTAAAATGCAAATACACTTACATCCCTCCGTCTTCAGTCCTAATAGAGGTTATATTAACATAACTATTGACTATTCCATCACTGGTTACATAATCTCCTATTCGTAGTCTTGAATGCTCACTAATTGGTGATCCGTCGAGAATCCAAACTATTTGAGGAAGTGGTAAACCAGTAGCAGAACATTTAAGCGATAATCCATATCCAGTCCTGAGTGGTTCCGTTTGACCGAAAACATAAGTAAAGTGCGGCGGATCGTCGCTTAGACTTAACTCAGCGCTCGACTCAACGCTTTCAAATTCATTACTTGCGATGCATTGCTGTGAATAAAGAATAGAAATAGTTTTTCTTGTGAAGAGCATAAGAATAAAACATAATATGAACGCATCATTTGTGATCTCAGGAAAACAAGAAACAGTTTAGAGGAAAATATGAAAACATAACTTCTTTTCTGGTGTATTACACGAGCAAAACATTCAGAGATAACATTTGTAAAGAAAAAATGTCATAACTTTGAAATAAAAACAAGACAAGTGATGCAGAAATTTGCTTCAACTCATTTGGGAACAAAAATATTGCATTTCTTTTTGTTATCTCAACAAAAAATCGATTAAATCAATCAGTTTTATGCAAATTTAAGTAAATTTTTAATTCCCTAAACTTTGTGCATGTTTTTCACATTAAAGGATTAATGAGTAATAATAAAAGTTTGAGTTAATTATAATAAAACTTACAAACATTCCTTTATCTTCACGTTTAACTTGTTTGATATGCAATGATCTGTCGTTATATAGTTTAATGCGATTATTATATAGAATATTATTTGCATTCTTTTTCCAGACAACTCTACCAATTGGTGCACCAAAAACACTGCAATTAAATGTTACCGAATCTCTATCTGCGACTAATATATGGCTCGGAGTCAATATCACACTCAATGGAGCTATAGATAAACAGATAGACACAATTTTCAATTAAGTCATTTCAAAAATAAGAGTATTTCTCCTCAAATATTGATTCCCAACAGATTAAAAGCCAATATTTTTATTGCTTATATCAAACTCTCAATTCAGCAATACTTTGGAAAAATAATATTTAGCATAGAATAAGTGGAATAAAATATTTATTGCATTCAAAAGTATATGAATTTTATTCATTTTTCATGAAAAAAACTAAAATCAAGTAAAGCATATTTCTCTTATGCTTATGATATGAATTCTTTATTTTGTAACTTAAACCCCTGTGTCCTTCTATTTTGCTTTGATTTTAAATCACTTCTCTTATTCATTAGTCTGTAAAACCTTAATATAAACTTCTGTCATATGTATGAATACACTCCTTAAAAATTGCGTTCAATAAGTTATCACAAGTTCTGAATTTGGCATTTTATTCACTTTACAACTTCATATCGATTGATATCTGTTGAGGGTTACAATAAACTCTTGAAACTATATGAAATTCTTGTTGTATAATACGAATACCAATCATAGATTTAATATTCAATAATATATAAGCAATAAAATTTTTATTTTATGTAAATATTCTCTGAATGTATAAAAAAAATATTTAATCGAATAAGTGCTTATTATGCACATAAAGCAATTTATAACTCAATAAAGAGCATTAGGGTTTGGGTTTATTACCATTGATTTGTGAGAGGTCTCTAGTAATAAACATTATGAGACGTATTATATCTCTATTATTTAGATGCAGTTAATTTGATGAAACAAATATCTTAATTTATCAAATAAATTATAGAATTAGAGCAAAATTTAATTCTTTAGAGCAGATTCAGCTTAATTTATGATCCAATAAAAATATTTGACACTTAAACTATTCATATGAACGGAAGTATTGAATTATATATGATGTGTCATTAGGAATAAGATTAAAAAACTTCACATTAAATTTGATATTAGATTCATTAAAGTTTCTTTTCATATCAACTGCTTTAGAGCTTCAAAACTCTTGAAGCTTAAACCTAATGCTTCGACTCAAAGCTGATTAAAATTTATTAATAATAAGAAAGACTACTTTCATTACTTTCATTATATAAATTTGAGTATTATTATTAAACCACATTTTTTGAAGTGTTAACAATATGATTGAGTTGATTATTAAAGAAATAGTGAATGCTTACGAAAGTATAAAATTGTTTTATAGCAAATCATTGAACAAAACTCATACCTCTCACTAATAATTCTATATCAAGCCTGTCGTGTCCAACAGAGTTATTAGTAATGCAAACATATTTGGCTGAATCTTCAACAGTCACTTGTTTTATAATAAGAGAGCCATCGATTTGAAGTACTTTTGATAACAACAAAGGAGATATGCGATCGAGTAGTTTATTATTATTATTAATTTTAAACCACGTAAACTCAGGTCGAGGATAGCCTTGAGTACTGCATCCGAGCTCTACTGTTTCGCCAACAACAGCAACAATATATCGTGAAGTGGTTATTATCTTCGGTGGCATATTTGACTGAGATTCTAATAATAAATGTTTTCAGACATTATTAATTATAGAATTTCTTTTATCAAAATCCAGAGCTCTTATCATTCACTCATCTCTATTCAGTTTTTTATATAATTTTTTTCTTTTATAAAATGTCCGAAAAATATTATATAATAAATGCCTCGAATGCTTATCAAACAGTTACTATAGATTTTTATTGAATTTGATTTATTCTTTACTTTCCTAATGAATGAATTCAATTAAGAGTAAGTTTCTTGAATGTACTCCATATGAAAATAATTAATAACTCGAGTTATTAATTGCTTACCCGTAACAATAAGTCGCCCGGAATTAGCACTAAGTTTTACTTCTCCGCTCAATTTATGTTTAGTCTGACATCGATATTGTCTTTGACTATCGCTGACAGAATCCACGCGATGGATATGAAGTTCTCCCGTTGGGAATACACTGAATCGACCGCCTATTGAGACAAAAATAAAGAATAGAAGAGTATATAATAAAAACGAAATTCAATACAAACTCTTCTATTATTAATTGATTTCCATTATATGGTTAGAAAAGTAGGTTACGTTCTATGAACTAAAACAGTCCTTCTATTGTATATACACTACTCTTAGATGATATGTCACTAACAGAAATGCAGCTTTCAATCAATAATCTCTGAGAATAAACTTATGAATTTATAAATGCAATCAAATTACTATACTATTCATATAAACCTGATATATATTTTAAACAATAGCTTATTCTTTTAAAAGTGCGAAATATTATTATTTTTATTTGAAAAGAAAATTTCTTATTTCATAATTTTATATATAAATGACTCGTTTATACAATTCTTGTGTTCTCTTATATGGACAAAAAAATATAAGATATAAGATATGTGCCACCAATAATGGTTGCAATAATGTGAAGTATTCTTTCAAAATATGAACAGAAATAGCAATATTTTCATGAATTAATTGATGACTTTATTATGATTCTCAAATTGAACTCATATTATCTGATCATTAATATGCTATTTCTATTCATTAGTACTATTTGAGAGACTTTTGACCCAATTGTAAATTATATGCAACTGCTTTAGTAATGATTTTTTGTGAATCACAAATCAGTCGTAATTCAGCTCTTTGATGGCTTAATCATAACTGGAATAGAAGTTAATTTTTCAAATGAGACTCAATTTTTCTCGTTTCGTAATTAATTGATTTGAGTCCATAAGAATGAAAGAGAACGGACTTAAAAGAATATTATTCATTATTAAGCGACTTTAACAATATGTGACTTTCTTTAATGTCAAAAACATTTTCTTATTAAATTCTATTGGATTTCATCCAAATTAAAGCCATAAAAGTTTCTTTGTTTTGTTCTTAATAGTATTTTTATTGGAGATGTTTCTAAATTTGGTGTAATTTTTCAAATTTGATTATCATATTAAATAGGAATAAAAGATGAAAAAAGCTGTCTTACTATTAGCCAGATTTGAGTGAATTTGCATTCCATCGTTTGTCATCCAATTCGTTACCCAAACATATTCTCTAACAAAGCTCGGGATATGACATCTCAATATCTATTTTACAAATGTGAAAAACAAAAAAGAAGAGAATAGTTGAGCGCATAAACGTATTTTATATGAAAAAACATAGAATAGAGAAATAGCCATAATTCTTATAAATGATATGAAACGCCACTTACACCAGTATTGCCTTTAATGACAAAATCGTCATAAACTTGCACTTCGTATGACTGTTTCACGCCTACAAATAAACGATGATATAATATATGGCATTTTTCTTGTGTCAAAAAAATTTTCTCTTATGATATAACAGATATTCTTTATGACATGAGAACTATTTGTAAAAAAGTGGGTTTAACTATGAATTTTTCTTCATTTTTTTCTCATTTTATTTTTAGCCGGAGATAAACTTATTCTTATTTCACTACCGATTCACTTTTTGAAATAGAGGACAAAAATATGAAAAAATTGAATGTGTCGTAGAATTGATGCAAAAATTTTTTGAACAGTAGTTTTTCTATTGTTAAGTTTCGAAGCATAAGTTGAATCAATAGAATAACAATAAGTTATTTTATTGATTTTTTGGCTCAAACTTTACATTTCTATATTATGTAAATTTATATAATACACAAACACTCTTTAGAAACTTATTAAAATAATTTAAATATAGAGACATTTGGTCTCACCTGTGCTCTACTGTCTACATACGTACAGTTTCAACAAAACACATATATGATTAATAGTGAATTGTGAATTGCATTCAAATAATACAAATAAATGACAGATAAGTCTCACTAAAAGTTTTCACCTCTTAAAGTACAGCAACATTTTAAGATTTGTTTAAAGCTTGCATTCAGTTTACTTGAAAAGATGTGGATTTTTATGGCATTAGTTGATGAAATCCTGATTTACAACAATACCCAACGGCTATAAGAGTTTTATAGTGAAATCTTTGAGAAAATTGAAATATTTTTCATTCTTAAGCATTTAATGATATATTATTTTGCAAAATAAAAATTATTTTAGAATCGGGTTTAAAATGAATTTAATAAGTTATAAGAATTTTTAAATATTCAAATTCAATATTTAAAATACAAAACAGAAAGTAAAGAATTGTTTAATTATGAGTTTTTGTTCTATAAATACAGTAGTACTTTAGAACTTGAAATCTAATTCTAAAACATAATGCTTTTCATGAATATAAATGTGTTTTCAGAGATTTATTAAAATCTATTGATTTAAGAGATTTAGACGAATAATAATAAACTAGAATTAAGGCCTGATTTTAAGTTAGGACAGAATAATCGTCTTTTTTGCTTAGAAGTAATTTTTGAATCCAATTGAAAAATTTTATAGATTTAAATAATTATACAATAGTAATCAATGTAGAAGTGAATCTGTTTAGTATTAGACTAAATATAATATATTCATATATAGAATATTTATTAGTATTTTATCAATTTTAATAAATGAAACTGCACTTTATGAATAAATTTAGAATTTAAAATATTATTATTCTCTGAGTTATTTAAATAGAATATTTTTCAAACAAATATTAATTTGACTTGAATTTGATCGAATACAAGAGTTTAATTTAGAGTTAGAGCTTACTCATAGTCGTAGTCAACTTTATGACATACACTTAGCGAAGCAATTATGAACATATTTTGCTATAAGTATCAATCAATTAAGGCATAAATATGAGCACTAAAATAACTTCCAATAGCAAGACCTCATTTTTCATTAACTTCAATAATTGCTTTCAATAAAAATTAACTCAAAATGTCTTAAAATTAAAGTAGAAAATGAAAAAATTGATTATTTAAGCAAATGTCTTATGGGATGCAATATTGTATATCAGGAAGTATTTGGAATGAAAAATACTCATCAATTGTTTGATTGAATAAAATTCTTGATCAATAATAATATTAGTTTTTGTCTCAAGATATCCATTAAAGCGAATCTTGATCTGTAGTGACATTCTTGCCATCAATATAACAACAAATGACGCGGAATATAAGTACAAAAGAGGGAAACTATATATCTATTGAACTTTAAGAGAGGCCTAAAAATGAAGAGTACGAGAGATTAGAGTCATTATCGAGAGCATCGTTTTTTGTCTGAAGTATAGAATCAGTGAAGTCTTGCTTTGCTTTTGTTTATCTAAACTTTAACACTTTTAATATAAGTTATCCCTCGGCGCACAGTAAAGAGCTCTTCGATGCCTAACACGATTTTCTTTTTAGAAAAGCGAACCAATTATTAGACAAAGTGTTTGTTTCTGTGCATACCTTTGCTTAACAGGAAATAAGCTTACAGTTCATTACAATACAATTATCTGACTTTGTGTTGGATGTGCCCTAAAACTAAACATTTTTGTCTTATTAATTATAAATATATATAACTATGACATCAGGTTATAAAAGATTAAAAAAATAATTAAAATAATTATATTCTTTGAACATCTGAAGCAAAAAAGAATTAAATACAGAATTTGTAGTAATTAGAGTTGTGTTACTTTATGAGAAATTGAGGAAATGGCAAATATAATAAGGTTTAGGCAATAAAATTGAGAGAAGAAAATAATTTTGTTGTGAGAGTTATAAGAAGTTATAAGTATTATATTATAAGAGCTCAATCTTTCAGAGCAGAACAACTAATGTAAAACTGTTCTTCATTTATCATCCGTTTTCAGTGACTAACTTGTGTTGTGTCCCTCCTGGTGTCCCCCCATTTAATGTCATCAACAGAAGCGAGTCATA
>JAQGCH010000331.1:0-25806 GCA_034699485.1 Nanhermannia elegantula | reverse complement strand
ATTATAAGTTGTAATCATATCATTTAAATAGTTGATTCTCTATTATTTGATTCAATAATTAAAACTCTACTTTGTTTCAGTAAGTTTTATTCACTTACACAAGCATTTTACAATTCACTCCCATCCCACTGAAAATTTTTTCAATCCCTCCCACTCCCATCCCAAGGCTTGAAATATAGTCCCATCCCATTCCACACACTTTTTTCCATCCCACTCCCATCCCATTCCACACACTTTTTTTCCATCCCACTCCCATCCCATGGGATTGAGATTTGTATCACTAGAACAATGCTTTATTGTATCAGACATTGTTTTTATTTGATATCTACTTTTGAGTAACACCACTTATGGCCAAAATATAAGAGAAAGCGACACAGACTGTATAATAAATGTTGACATCCTTGAATTCTATATGAAATAATACATATTAAAAAAATAAAGTCTAAAAATACCTATTTTTAAACTATAAGTTTTTCAGTGTCTTAAATATAAATGAACTAATATTAAGTGATATGCATTTAGTTTAGCTTTAAAATTGAAGGTTATCTTAAGATAAAAGGACAGAGGGCAGAAAAGATCACTTTGAATTACTATTAAACTATATTCTCGTTTAATGTTTTAGAGAAAGTTTACTTACAGAGTATTACAGGCATAATATAATATGATTCATATTGTGAATTATAATGATAGCTTCTGGTAAAATACTTTGCTATACAAAAGGAACATGCAGTATAGCCACCCAATAAAAGATAATGAGCTAAGATAACATAAAAATTGTTTCCTTCATTTATTAGGAATCAAAATAAGTTTCATAACTCAGATTAATCATTGAGATATGTTATGACATCTTTTTCTAAGGACATGCTATAAGGCATCTAATTTCAAGAGACTTTTAAAATGGTATACAATTCCGTTCAAAATTATGTATGTGTTACGTGACCTTCAATGTAGTTTGTGTTCAGACAACAATTTTTGAATCAACAAAGTTATATCAATAATTTAAATAATTTTTTCTATGCTTGTTTCATAAATAAATGTGAATATGAGTGAAATTTTTATGTTTCATTTATTTGTCAGACAATTTCCATTATATTTAATCTCAAAAATATACATTATTTTTGGTCTTTCGCTTTGCATCATATTTGCACTTTTAATTGTCTTTTTGTATAAATTTTATCGTTTAAGAAAGTTTACGAATCAAATTCCTGGACCTAAATGTTCGAGTTTGTTGTTTGGAAATTTGTCTATTATTACAAATGGTGTTAACGTTAAGTCAGGAATTGATTTATATCAAGGTAAACTATTTTTATACATTACTTTAAGTATAAGTATAGTCTAATTAATAACAACGTAGAGTTGGCAAATTTTTTTGTAGCTTTTTGATAATTTAATTTTGGTTTTATGATACATCTAATACTCATTATTTCATTCGATACCACTTTCAATTTTATGTATAGTATTACACAAATAATGTGAATTATTTAAAATCTAAGTATTTCTTTCTATCGTGTAATTCAATTATTCTTGGGTTTGATTTTACTATGAGTTTCTCTGATAGATTTAGAACTCTTATTACATTATTGAGGGTTTTAAAAAAGCAGTCCACGAATTCATGAACTAATACTATAAATATTATATTATTTAACTTCATTAAATAGCCTTATAAATAAATGCAATATACTCTTCGAAAAAACCAACACTCTTATTAGATTTTATAGTATTTATTTTCCAGCTGTTTCTTAGACGTGTTCAAAATATGTTCAAAATCATTTTAAAATGTGTAAACTTAAAATTTCACAAAAATTAAATAAATCGATTAAATTAAACAAACACTGACTAACTAATGATGTAATTCTGCATTAACATTATTCAGCAGAATCAAGTATAATCAGAATCTTTATATTCTGATCATTTTTACTGTAGTTATTAATTTAAATAAAAAATTTATATATTTTTTCTTTGCATTCAAAATAAATACAGAGAAATTGTTACTTTAGTTAACAATGCCTTCGAGCCCTTTAAGTTTGTTCGATATACAATATTCCTATATTTTATTTTAACTTATGATTAATTTAAAAAACTTTATTTACTTTGTTCAACATCGAGTGTAAATTTAATTAATTTAAAGAAAATTGTATTGCACTGAACGTTCAGAGAAATACTATATACAAAAGTAAAATTATATTATTTTAGAAAATTCTCTATTATTTCAAACAAAAGCCTTTTTTAAAAAATGTTGAAAAACAATCGATTCTGAGTTATCTTTCGCGATGAGATTCTAAAATAAGTGGTATATAATCAAAAAATAATTACCGCTATTTTTTAAAGTAGAGGCTGAAGTGAGTGAAAAATAGAAATGTTTTTAATATGTTTTTAATTGTTTTTAATGTTCAATTAAACGAAAAAATACGTAATATTTTCTAGAAATTTATAATGATTTTACAAAGGCCAATCATTTTAATAGGAACATAAGAGTAATGATGCATACCTAATAATTTCAGACTCAATTGTGCTTCAGGCCAGATAATAAACTTACGTTCTTCGATATTAAATATTATATTTTACTTTATAAATAATATTTTATATGATTTCCTAACTCTTCATCGATTAGTAATAAACAGGAAACCGCTTCATATGCGCTCAATATGGGTTTGGCTGGTTTATTGACAATAAAGGCAGAATATTTTTAATTTTTTTTTGTTAACTAAGTCCGATTTGAATGAAATTAGAAGCGATTTATATGTAAATTAGACCGAGGATTCCAAATATGATAGAGATTTATATCTTAACCCATTAGTTTTTAAGATATTAGCAGAATTTAAAAAATTTCTATATAAAAATTCAGTTGAAGCAAGATTATTTTTAATCCTTATTATTATGATTTATTTTATGAATAAACTATTCATTATAAACGTTGACTAATAATTCCATAATTTTTCATTTACCGGTACTTTTTTCTTCCATATTAGCATTATTTCAAGCATTAACTGGCCTTTGCAAAGTATATGAGAAAGATAGGATCTTCAGAATTTGGTTGGGGACCGAACCAGTGGTTTGTTTTTACAAACCTGAGACAGTTGAGGTGAGTTCAGTTTTATCACAATCACTTTAATTCGAATTTATTTAATCAAAATTATAAAAAATAAATCAGTTTTCAAAAGTAGACCGGAAAATCATTTCCCAAACCAAGGTTTTCCTGTCGCCTTTAAATTTTGATAGAAGTTATTTTTAAAAATATATGATATAATGTAGAGTCCAAAAAATTATTTTAGTTGTTTTTGAAAACAAATTTTTAAAATAAATGATTCAATCATTTATGAGAATATGCTTACGAGTAAATTACTTATTTTCTAAGTATGTATATATTAAAATTGAAATCTGGGTTCCAAGCATTTTGAAGTCTAACTTAGAAAATGTTTCAAAATTATAATAAGATTGTTTAGAATTATTAAAGTAAAACATTTATTTATATTATTAAAAAGGTTTATTCCGTCTGTTATATTAATATTTAAGTAATATTTATTGCGAAGCGATTTAATTATAAGCCTTTAATCGTAAAAGTATTGAAAATGCATTTCAAAACGTAAAAGAAGTAAAATTTTTTAATGTAGTCTCTGAGTCAGACTCTTTTTAAGCTTAAAAACTTTTATTTAATACCAAATTGACAAAAGAAATGACAACTGATATAAATGAAATGAGAATAATTAAATTTAGAACTTTACCAACAAATAAAACTTTGCAAATACTAAAGAAATAGATAAAAAAACTTGTGATGTGTTACACCCTCTTGATAATGAAAGAATATAAAATTGATAGAAAACATTACACAATAATTTTTAGAGTAAAAGTAGTACAGTAAAACCTGCCAAAGTTGGGCAAACAGTTAAGTCCTTTTAGCAAAATGTTAATTGTTTTTTACTTTATATATTTTGCAAAAAGGACTTAACTGTTTGCCCAACTTTGATAGGTTTTACTGTATTAGTTATTGTGGAAAATATCAATACAAACTAGAAGTAATTCAATTTCAGGCAATCCTAGCGAGTAATATTATTATTGGAAAAGCGACTCAATATCGATTGCTTACACCATGGCTTGGACTGGGTTTACTAACAAGGTATTAGAATTATGTTTATTTATTCGAGTTTAACTGGTTTTCAAATCATTTAAGTCTTCAACTAAGTTATGTGTCAATTGGATTTTAATGGAATCAAAGGTTTTTAAAGTGAAATTTAAAATAAAATTAATTGTAAATCTTAGCTCAACTGAAAGTAGTTCAAACTTTTAGAGTTCTAGCTTTCAATAGTACAAAAGCGTGAAACGTACAAAATAAACAAAATCCCTTTCAATTACTTGACATTACTTCGCTATTCTACTATTTTTTGCTTTACTTTTTCTAGAATTAGCAAAAAGTTCATTGAAGCACAAGTCAAAGTGCTTTATATTTGAAGGGATTTTCAGATTGGATCTTCTCATTCATTTCTGTAGCACTCATTTTGGCCTTAAGCTAAACAAATTAACTTTTTTCAACATTTCTCTTTCTATTAACATCACTTACCATCAGAAAAAGTCATATCCTTAAAGAAAGTGTACTTAAAAGGCCAAAATTGGTCAAAAAGAAATTCTTTACACTCTAAGTGTAATTAATTTATATAATTAAAAGGCCCCTTATTTTGTCAATTCATTTACTGAGCTATAATTCCAATTATATTTTTGCCTCAATTATAATGAAGATCTAGTATTCATTCGACAAATAATAACATTCTTATACAAAATATCCGCATATTTAATATTAAATTTGTAACTATGAGAATCAGATTCAAGTAAACCAAAACATTTGATGTAATTATCTTAAATAATTGTTTGTAAAATGACAAAAGACTAAAAAGTTTTGATTTTAAAAATTGCAACTTATAATCAAACAAAATATATCTTAATTTGAATGTTCATTATTTATTTACACTGAAAATATTATGATTGATATATTCTCTGCATATTGTAAGCTAGAATTGAAAAAACTTTTCTAAATAAATAGATTAAATGTTTAAAAGCTTTTACATATTAGATCTTATGTTCCTCTCATGCGTTCAATAAGATTTGCATTTTAATTACTTTATTCTAAGCTAAGAATGAATAAACCTCATAGTATTAAAATTACAAATGAGATAAACTAGAGACACTAAAAACTTGAGCTGGGTACGAGAGCTCGAGAGTCTCGATATAGATTTCAACTCTCAAACCCAATCGAAAGGATTTACTTCCGAAAGATCAACAAACAAAAGACCAACAATAACCTAACCTACCTTACCCTACACTAACCTAACATAACGTAAGCTAACCCAACCTAACATAAAATAACATAACATAACCAAATGAATAGAGAAAATCAATAAATTCTTAGATAATAATATTATTTGAATTACGTTAAATAAATTTTAATTTTAACGTTTTTTAATTTTAATTTGTCAAAAAGATTGAAAAATTAACTTAAAATAGTCTTTTAAGTTTCATTTATTTGGTGGTCTTTGGGAAGGACACCATCGAAAGCAATCGAGAGTCTCGCGAGACTCTCAAAAGTAGGGACTTAAAAACTAAAGGATATTAGACTTCGATATAGAGCTGTAAATCTTCATAAATGAATACAAAAATTATTTGAATGTCATGTGAGACAATATTTTGGTCAGCGAGGAATTGGCCAGTGACCAATGGTCACTAAGAAGCGCTCACCACTTAACTTAAATTAGTATTTTAAAGAAAAATCAAAAATACTTTAATAATTAAATACCCCTTTAAATAAACTATATTACAGATACGGGATAAATGGTGTGCAATTGAACTTATTATTAATTTTGATAAAACTGCTAATCTTTTGATATCTTTTTATCTAAAAAGTAGAAATAAAACCAAAAAAGACCTCAATAAACTTTAAATCACTCATAAAAAGCATACATTTATTATTAGTCTTCAAATTATAAATTAGATAGAAATGAGTTTTCAAACAAGTGTGCAATTGATTAGTAATGTAATTCATTTTTTGTGAAAATTTTATATTCAATTAATATATATTGAAATTAAATATTAATTTATTTCTGTGTTTTTGTATTTTTATATTTCTATAAATACAGTACTATTCATATATAAGTAATCATACTTTTGAATCATAAATCAATAAAAGATTTTCATTTTCAAGACTTTATCACAAAATTTTGAATCTCTTTTTGATGAAAACAAATAAAGATAAGTCTTATCAAAATTATTAATAAGTTGACACCATTTATCCCGTAACTGTACAATATATTCTCACTTTTGTATAGATAAACATTTTAGGTAAAAATTCAAATCTAAATTAAAGTATTAAAATAATTGGAGGCTTTTCGAGAATCGGAATGACTCTCGAAATCGTAACTCTCGATAATACCGACCTCTACTAAATACAAATTATTAATGAGCGTATACTTATTTATAAATAATAGGATTAGGGAAAATTTAATTTAAATTGTATGAGAAATTCGAGGAATTATTTCTTAATATAAATCTTATTTTATAAATGTTTTAATAAATAATGAATATTGACTTTCTATTTAAAGTAATACGAATAGGATGTAAATGTATCGTCAATAGCAAATAGGTGAAAAATAAATTAACCAAAACATATATAATAATGTTTCACAACCAGACAATCCTTTAATTAACTATTTATAAAACTAAAAACAAATTTATTTAAATGTTAATACAGTAAAAGCTCAATATAACGTACATAACCGGAATCCCGTTCGGCTATTAACTTAAGCTAAAATCAATTCGATATAACGAACAAAAAATTTTACCCCTTGAGGGTTGGTTATATCGAGCTTTTACTGTATGAACAAAAAGAATGAGAAAAGCATCAGACTTTTATATAAGTATTAATTACTTAAATTTAAATATAAAGATTATAAGCTTTCCTTAAATAGTTTTACTACGAACTAAAAATAATATATCAAAATCAATATTTTGGAAGCTATTACACTAAAATGCAATCTGCCTACAAATGAATCCTTTCAGACAGTAAATTACTTTAAAAATTTGTGCACAATATAAGTTAATAAGCCATAAGCCTATTTAATGAAGCCCTCGTACATAAATGGATAACAAACTTCTTACTTATAACACTAACTCAACACAAAACTCTTAAAAGCATACGATAAAAATCAATTATAAGTATTTTAGTAGTAGTACTCGTACAGTAAGTTAATAATTAAAATAAATTAAAACAAACAAATGTTACGCAAAATGCGTGCCTTAATAACTAATTTTGGATTGCACTCAACTAAATGGACTATTTTAAAGTATTTTTTCTATTAATGTACAGCAATGGAAAGAAATGGCGCTCCAGAAGAAAACTACTGACTCCATCATTTCATTTCCGCATATTGGAGGACTTCTTACCCATAATAAACGAACACATGGAAGTATTCGTTGATTTATTGAATAAACAAAATACACTCAATGATGGTATTATTGAAGATATCACTCCATATATCACAAGATGTGCTCTGGATATCATATGCGGTTAGTCTTTTGAATATTGGGGTTGAGAATAACCTATAGAAATATTTGATACTTGAAGATATGCATACATATTATTTTTAACATAATCATTAATCTTATTGTGGTAGAGACCGCGATGGGAATCAAAATGAATTCTCAAACTTACAGTGACAGGCTTTACGTCCAAGCGATTCATGAGTGAGTGAAAACTGCTTTTCCGGAAACACTAATCTAATACTTTACGACACTTCTCCTAAAACTATTTTATGCTACAATTCTTGTTACTTTACTTTCACTTATTTTCACAACTATTACCACCAAATTCAATGTCTTGTGTTTATTATACAGTTTCAATGCTAACCTCAAAAGTTTTTAATTTATAATTAATTAAAGCTTTTCTACAAAATGAATATGAATTTTGAAATTAGTTTTGCTCTGAATATTATGTGCAGATAAAGCGGTTATAAGAGAAAATTTCAACTTTAATACTATTTATTATTTTTGCTGCCATTGTGTTGAACACAATGAAAATTTCTAGACTGTTGCTAAAGCTCTATTATAAGGCTCGATAGACTTTATGAATTTAATAATCGATATTTAAATAAACAGTTATTAAGCCCTAAGTTTTCAAAAATGTCAAATATAGGGCTCGAGTTTTAGTCTCTTAAAAGTGATTCAAACATTTCTTTGTTGATTGTCTTATGCAAAATTTTCTCGAGGCACTAGTGTTTCCGTCATTTGCCTTATTATAGCTTATGCTGCATTATAAAGCCATTAGCTTTTCAAAGAATTTTAGTTCAAGAAGTTTTTGATGCAGAAAAAGTACACATATTGTCTCTCAAAACTTTTTATGATAAGCACATTTTCCTTAAGCTTTTTTCCAAATTTATCTCTGGTTCATTGTTTTTAATCATTGCTATGAATTGACTCTCATTTATAATTAAAGGCTCTTTTAGTATTTTATATTAATCTTCTCTATTTTTGCTATTAATGTAATGGTAATTATGCAAAAAGGAATAATACTTCGATCAAAGAGCAAACCTTCCAGTAATTGTTTGGATTAAGTAAAAAGTGAAAGGAAAAGATTTTCTGAATCTAATTTCAAGAACAAACAAACTTATACCGCATTAATCATCTTAAGTTCATATCAGCTGTTTTATATACCATACGTTATATACAGTAAATATTCGATTAGAGCTCTTTATTTAAATTTGACAAAAAATTTTCTTTAGCTATTATAAGCTTTAGTTAGCATTTAAATAAAATATATGAATAAGATGAGAACTGATCAAAAGTAAAATAAACTTTTTGTAAGCTATAAAAGTGCACAATTTTATTGAATTATGAAAAACCACTCAATTATCCCGATGTAAGTTATAAAGTAATAGTAATGTCAAAATTTATTTTGTGAGCTTACAACATATGTTAATTAAAAGTTTCATTTTATGTTTTGGGACTTGTCAGGAGATATTAAGTAGAGTTGACTAAATACTAATTTATGACACTTATGCCTTCACGTTGACAATAAGCCTAAAATTTGTATTACATTATAAATAAGCATGAATGTTTTCGGCATGAGCCGAAAAAACCACCGAGATAAGTGTCTGCGTGAACCGGAAAAGCCGGAAATTCATGTTTCAAACACACATTTTTATAAAAAATTATTGGATTGTTTGTGCATTTTTACATGATTTTGCAAATGTAGGCACATAGCCATCAAATACAGGGATAACTTTATATCGAACCAATCAAAAAAATACTCAATTTTATATTTTTATTGAGATATTTAAGGTGTTTTTGATAATTATTGAAACTTTTGCAAAATTTTACCGAATTTGTAAACCGAATTTAAATAATTAAATTGGCCGAAACCGAAAAAAGTTTGTGAAATTTGACGCCGAAAACGTTGATATGCTAAAATTTTGCATAATAACAGATGTGTGAAACGTTGTTTAATTTATGATTATAAAAAATATTATGTATTATTCTCATAAATTAGAACTTTATGTTTAATCAGAAACTTAAGGCGCGTTCGCCCAACTATCTTAAGCTCCATTTCAAGACAAAATTGTTTAGCATATGATTAAACTTGATATCGAGCTTAAATTCAAGTAAACTTAATTCTGTTTTTGTAAAATATTTACAGATGAAAGCACTAAAGTACTAAATAGTGGTATATTTGGTTAATTTATTATGTCCAAAGTCAAGTCTCATTCAATTTGGACAGCGAACGCAATTTTTGAGACTATTTCAAAGCCTAATTTTGAAACGAACATGCATTTAAAATTATTTGAATTCACCCTTTTTTAAATTTCCTATCAGTTCTGTTTAAATGTATAGCAAAGAATGTACTGAACATTCTTAATATTTTATTTAAATCCCATTAAAAAGCATTGAAGGGATTTATTTACGAGAAAATATAAATCAAAAACTGCTTATCATTAGTAACTCGATTATGTTTTTCTATCTGATAGAACGGGAGGACTATTTCTAAGCCGAATGATACGTCCCTGGCTTTGGAATGACTTTGTTTACAGCCAAACAAAAAGCGGAAAATTGTTTTTCAAAAACATGGATATTCTTCATTCATTCACTGATAAAGTAAAATAAATGATTTTTACAAAATTAATGAAAAATAATACGTATAATAATTGTATAAAACAATTTTACTTAAAGGTTATCAAAGAAAGAAAAGCCGAAAAACAAGAGGAAATCTTAATGAATAAAAATGATATAATGATAAATAGCGAAGGGATGGGACAAAAGCGTCGAATGGCTTTTCTCGATAGTCTTATTACTGAACACTTAAGAAATAAAAAATTTACAGAAAGAGACATAAGAGAAGAAGTGGACACATTCATGTTTGAAGGACACGACACCACAGCAATGGCTATCAGTTGGGCATTGCATTTGATTGGCCTGAATGCTGAAGTGCAAGACAAATGTCACTCAGAATTGGATCAAATATTTGGTGGCAATGATAGCGATCGCTCAATAGAAATGAAAGATTTGCGTGAAATGAAATACTTGGAGGCATGCATTAAAGAAGCGCTCAGACTCTTTCCATCGGTTCCATTCATTGGACGCATTAATGATAAAGACTTTTCAATTAATGGGTATACTATACCAAAAGGAGTCACATGTTTCGTCTTCTTATATCAAGTACATCGTGATCAACAATATTTTCCGCGTCCAGAACTCTATAAACCTGAAAGATTTCTTGATAATAATCATATGTCTCTTCATCCGTTCGCATTCGTGCCATTCAGTGCTGGACCGCGTAATTGTATTGGACAAAAGTTTGCTTTATTAGAAGAGAAAGCAATGTTAGCCACTATTTTGCGTCATTTTCACATCAAATCACTTGACTATCGCGACAGAATAAAAGTTGCGCCAGAATTGGTTATGAGACCTAAAACACCGATCAGAATACAATTTTCTCCAAGAAATCAATGATTATAAACGCAATTCAATCAAATTTCTAAATCTTATTGAATTTAATTTTTTTTAATTATAATAATTCTAATAATAATTTTTTATATTGTATTTCGAAACAGAATTATAATTAATATTTACACCATTTTTCACACATTTATGTATATCGTTATAAACTTTCTATTTTATATAATTCGGTATAATTAAGATTCAAGTATTTTGTATCAAAAAAAATTTGAAACATAAAGCAATTATGTTATGGATTTTCTCAGTTAACAGATGTGTTTCATTCTTGATAAGCAAAACTAAATTAAAACTGAAACTCTTATTTAAAATAATATTCTATAGAAAGCTCACACACGATGACGAGTTAGCAGCGCATTTGAAACAAATTTTCACTTTATTTGACATCTTTATTAAAATTATAATAACGAGAAAAATAATTTAGAAAATGTGCGTTTTCTGATGTCATTCAAGTAAAACAAAATCTATAGGATTCACAGTTTTTGAATAATGAAGGCTGGTGTGAGGCGATGGTGCTTAAGTAGGTTTAGTTTCATATTTTGAAGCTGACCGGTTAGGTCCAGAAAATATAAAAATATCTCTACTTTAGGACATTTTATACTAAATAAACAATTTGTTTAACATATCAAATAAGGTATATTTAATGAGCTCAAACAGTATTAGGTTTGTACAGTTTCACAGCTAATACGAACTAATACGTACAGAGCTATTCAAAAAATCTTAAATATCTTGATAAATGCAATAAATGTAAGTAACTATAATTTAAAAACGTGTTGAACATGCGTAACATTCATTCAGATACAATTAAGTATTACGTAATTTTTTTAATTCACGACTAATTTCCTAAATATCTTAAAAATATTGAAATTTATATTAAGGTATTGAAAATTATATTAAGTTAGTGTATAGTTGACAGCTATTATTTATGAAGGATATTCATAGTTGAGTGAAACTATTAGCATAATATAATGCAATACTTATTAATATAATTCGCAAGTTCTTAATCCGCCGGAAAACCATTGACGCGGAATGCCTTCAAAAGCACAGTACAAGAAAATATTGAATTAGTCTGTTATGCACTGCTATGTTATTCAATATTATCTATTTTCTAAGGAAAATGTCAAATAGTATCTCTTTATGAGAGGTTTTATGCGATACAAAATTAGCATTTGAATGAAAAAATGTTTGAGTTTATTACAGAAAATTCAACATCAAATTTATGGAATATAAGCACTCTCTCACTGATCAGAGCTGTCTTCGTATTACTTTTTATATTTGTATTAACACAGCGAGTGATCCCATGGTGTAAATTAATCAAATTAAAACGTGATATTATTGATTTAATACCTGGGCCAAAACGTTTTAACCCAATATTAGGCAATGTTCCGATGGCTATTTTCAAAAATATTTTGGGCGACTCTGAAGAAGCCAAGAATTTATTAGTAAGTAAGTAAATAACATTTATTTTTTCTCTTTATTGCATTTTTGTCTTCAATATTGTACTCTACTTTTTCATTGATTAAATATCATCGCAAAGTCTACGAGAGAATCTAATTCATCATAAGTGAGCTATGAGTTATGTTGGCATAAACCAGAATTTTTTTATTAGTATATACTGTAGGGTAGAAAGTTTTGGTATGAAATTATTTTCATTATATAGAAACAATTCATACAAAGGAATCTTCTAATTATTAGTTATTATCAGAGTCTAGACTTTTTAGAGCTAAAAACTTTGAAAAACTTAATATTTTAGTACTAAAAACTTGCAATCTTAGAATCAAAAGTATATGATAGAGAAGGGCATTCACAGGAAATGATCTAAATTGAATTCTAAATTAGTAAAATTTATTCCACATACTTTTGATATAAAAAAAATTATTTTTTTAAAATCCACTATCAATGATATGTTTGTTATTTGAATGAGTTTCTACTTAATCTCAATTCCTGAGATGCTAAACCTTTTTTCAATTAGAATTAGTCAAAATAGCATTATTTTTGCTTTTTTAAATTCATTTATGATTTGCCGGCAAATTTTTTCGGGAATGCCAAATTTTCATTTCCCGGGATCTCGGACCCCACTCTAGTATATGAATGAATATAACTAGCGATATGCAAGGCTCGAGCTTTTCAGGCTCAGTGGTGAGCTTGAGCCTGACCAAATTGAGAAAAACTGAACCTAGGCTCGAGCCTGACTTTGAATAGAGGTTTAGTAAATGAAATTAAAGAAAAATATTTTATGCAATTAAATTAAATTGAGTTTTATTTCAACTATTAAGTGAGTTAATTATTCAGAATTGGAGCATTTAAGCATAGATTTCGAGCATATTCAAATTTGAATAGGGTCTTTCGAGTCAGTTTTGCGATTTTGATACGACTTCACCAGCTATTTTTGCAAAGATATTTTAATAGTAAATTTTCTGGCTAAGTAGGCTCGAGCCTGGTTCAAATTGAAAGCCTGAGCCTGAAAATTTTTGCGAGCCTTAACCCGAGCCTTGAGCTTAAAGAAATGTTCGAGCCTGAGCCTGTGAACCTGCTCATCACTAGATATAACCAAACGAATTATTATAATTTCTGGCTAAAATTTAATTTTAAAATTGAAGGTCGTGTTAAAAATATGTCACATTGTTTTTAATTGTTTTTGTTAGTAGACTAAGCCCTCAATAATAGGTTAACACATAATTACCGGTAACTATTGAAGGACTTAAAAATTAATAAAATCTATTCATTTATAAGATCTGATGCAAGCAGTGAGTGGTTATACTATAATTTACGCAAAAGAGAAAATATTTCGTATATGGCTCTCATGGGAACCGATGGTTTTCTTATGGAATCCCGAAACAGTAGAGCGCGTCTTATCGAATAACTTTTTGTTGGAAAAATCAACACAATATAAATTTCTTCATCCTTGGTTAGGAACAGGATTACTGACCTCAACAGGAACTAAATGGCGAACACGAAGAAAATTATTAGTGCCGGCCTTTCATTTCAAAATTTTACACGATTTTGTTCCTGTCTTTAATGAACAGGCAATTGTTCTCGTCCAACGATTGCAACAAATCGCTCGACGAAAGTGCGTTAATTGCACTGTTGTCGATATTGTGCCAATTATAACTGCCTGCACGCTAGATATCATTTGTGGTATGCAATCAACTCTATTATCATTTTAATCGATTCTAATTCTTTCAATTTATCACTTTTTTAACTTTACTTTAACTCAATCAAAAGTCAATTCAACCAAATGTATGTCAGAAAAAATACTTCATCAGGAAAACTCACTTTAATACTAATAACGAGACTTGTTATATATAAACATTTTCAGTACACAATTCTCTAATTCTTTTTTACTGAGGATTAAATAATTTATTATAGAACTTTGTGCAGAAATTGATCCTTAAATCGAATGCACAACTAATTACTTGACAACCACTATAGAAATTCTACTTAAGCACACATTATACTTGTTTGCCTTATGTTGACTTTTAATTTTCTTAGTTATGATGAATAAGTAGGTGCTGTAGTTGTGGGTGTTATAATTTCAATGGCTTTCAACAGATTTGAGAATTCATATGCTCTCAATTCACTTATATATTACAAAATTTCATATTATATTTTAATGAATAAACTTTAGATAAGTTAATAATTTATAGATCAGAAAAATTCTTGTTTGATATTTATTTTAAATTAAATGCTGTTTTATTTCAATTTTGTGGACATAATTTGATGAGCATTTTAGTTTATGTAAAATATTCAATACTTATTTAGTTCGGGATTTTTTGATTCAATCTTTTGAGTTGCATTTGAGTTAATGAGAAAATATGATTTATTGATATGGAGCTATTTTTAATCCGAATCCAACTTAAGCTAAATGAAGTCTTATCAATCAAAACTCAATATATTTATAGATAACGTTCATTATTCATCATAAAAGCTATTTATTTAACTAATATGCTGTAAATCCTCTGATTACTAATTTTTATGTATGATATAAAATAAAAGCTCAATTGAGAGCAAAGCTTGCAAACTGTGGTCAAGTGCTGTACTGATGAACTTTAAAAAATCAAACTAAAATTACAACTCTGTTTTGGATCGTATATAGCATGCCTCAAAATATGTAATTACATTTTCAAGAATACAAGACTTACAGTTGAATATTATATACAGTAAAAGCTCGATATAACGAACATCTCGTTATAACGTACGTAACCGGAATCCCGTTCGTATATTAAATTAAGCTAAAATTTTTACCCCTTGAGGGTTCGTTATATCGCGCTTTTACTGTATAAAGGAAAACTCATTGCTTGTTTCTTTTTGAATCTCAAAGGATATGAGTGGTCACAGAGGGAATACTTTATTTTGTAGAATTGACAATTTTAAAACTTTTGAAGTAATTATTTTAAATTAAATTTTGAAATCTTATTCCCTTTAAAGAGACAATAATGGGAGTATCAATTGGAGCGCAAGGAAATACTAAAAATGGCTATTGCAAGTCCGTAACCGAGTGAGTAACCAATTAATTTATTTGTATTATTAGAACAAATTCATTTTAGTCCATTCAAGTGTAACGAATATTTTTTACAATAACGAGATTTATTACTGTAATCACTTTTGAGTCAAAGATATTCTTACAATGCCTTTGAAGTAATGATTAATTATATCAAAAAATTATATGCAAAATATCATATATTTAATATTAAAGTACCAGTATATAATTTGAGAGACAAAGAGAGCAAAGTATTACTAGTTTTAAACTTGAGAAACGATGTGTGTCAGTGTTAATTCTGCATTAATGTAATCAACTTTTGAAATATTGTGATTTAGATACTTTAGTTATAAAATTATTCATAAAGGATTAATTATCTATTGAGGCAAAAAATCATGTAACTAATTATATGTTATAAAGATGGCCTCAAGGGCCTTATGTTAAATCAGTTAAATCATTTTGACTTGAGGTCCTGTCTCATAAATACTTATTAATCCAATCTATTAATATATAAGATTATAGTGTATTACTGTAAATATCAAAAGTTCTAAATAATCAAATAACTCAAATCACTCATTTTCGATTATATCTGTATCATATTTAAATGTATTTTCAATTTTTTCAATTTTTGAATTCGCAATTTAAAGAATAAATTATTAAGTGAGCGAATCAAGAATAGTAGGATTTTTCTGAGAAAAACTTTTATTTAACTTCTATTATAATAATCGGATTTATTTTTTTTATTCGAGACAATCATATACATGTGCTGTATATAAATTCAAGCCAATTAAGAATTCAGACGAAATTGGATTTTTGAAATATTATTGACTGTTCTATTAAATTATTCAGAGTCGGCGAATGCTTTTTGGAGCGTCTTTTGCAGCCAACCTATTGGGCTGATCAAGTGTATTACCGTTCAGAGAAAGGCCACCGATTCACTGATAATCTCGTAAAACTACATGCATTCACACGTAAAGTGATACGTGATCGAAAGGCGGAAATACTCAATAATCATTCATCAATATTATTCAAAACCAGTGATGGCGAAGAAAGACGAAAAGCATTTCTTGACCTTCTACTTGATCACCACATTAATAGTGGAGAAATGAATGAAGAAGACATTCGCGAGGAAGTGGATACTTTTATGTTTGAAGGTATTTATGTTAGCTTTCAATATGTTTTTCAATAGTTATTCAGAATTGGATCAAAATTACTTGACTATAAAGCGCAAAATTACCTCTAATTAAATTACAATATATTTATGCGACAGCTGTTAATTAAGGGGCCATTCGAGACATGATAAATAGTGCGATTATTTAACCCTTAAATTGACAATTGAGGGCAATGCTGAGCATCCTTTCTCTAACATTTCTGTTTCTCTTACATTCTTTTGTGCTTTTTATTCTTTTATCTCTGCAGCCAAAGCATACACTGTAAACTCATATCAATCAATAATAGTGTGCGACAATTGTGTACAGATAGACACGATTTTATCAACTCTCGTATATACTTATTGCTGAAATCAAGGTTTTCTAAATTCTGCCAATGGCTACAAATATTATTACTTCGACAAATCCCTTATTATAATTTGTATTTAGTTTCAAATTCAATATAAAATTTTCACATATTTCACATAAAATTAAGAATAAAATAATTGAATTCTAAAATCATGAAGTTTTACAAAATATATGCGTTTGCTATGCTTTGAATATCAATTGTTAATCTTGTAAGACTTGAGCTGTGGGTGATTTAGAAATAATGACTAAAATTAAAATTTGTTGTCAACCAAGTGAACAAAATCGAGACCTAACTGTAGTAAGATATACAAGAATTCTATTTTCTTATAAAATATTGACATAAGTTTTATACTAGATTTTGAGAGTTGATATTTTTGCGCTGTGAAGCGTATGCTTTCAATTATTGACTGCTATTTGTTTTGTGATCTCAAGTAACAAACTCTATTCTGTTGTTATTTCTGATTTGAATGTCTATGTTATGCTTTAAACTTTTTTCGCTTATTATCCAATTTATTCTTTCGCAAATATTTTCATTGAAAATGAACTCATGTGAGAAAAAAATAAAATAAGTTTAGAAGATATTCCATAAGAGAACATCTCTTATTACGTTAATGTATAAAATATAATGAAATATATACAGATTTGTTACCAATACTTTTATATGTATTGTTGCCAACAATGAATTCAAAAAACTTAACTCAATATAATAGAGTGCTGTGGACTGTATTCGAAAAGCTATCCTAATAAACCATATATAAAATGACAATATTAATAAATATTCTCATTTAGTAGAAACAAATTTAAGATATTTATATTGAATATATGATGAACGTTCATAGATAATCAAAGTTATAGTAATTTTCATATCAAGAGATACACTACAGCAGCAGTGATGGGCAACCCATTCAGCCAAAAGGGCCACAAAAAATATACTTAAAGATAGTTTAAAGTGATTTTTGTGCAGATTCGTACTTTCTGGCCGTCGCCGGTAGTAATTGTTGCAAAAAAAAAAATTCTGAATTTTCTTATTATTGAGAATATATCCCATTGTTGAAAAATTCTAAATGGCTATACAAAGCTATATTATATGACATACCTGACCCCCTTTTATACTTTTACAACAATGTAAAATGAATTATAATATCTGAGTTATCTGATAGTTAATAAATTATGATTCGAACAATTTTTAAAAATACAACACATCCTGATTCAGTCTTCTTTTAATAATTCAAATATATTTAGTTTACAGAACTACTCATCATTGACAACGTTTTTTAACAATGCTTTCAAAAAAGTAACAATTTAATATTTGTCATAAAATACCTGAATTATTGTCAATAGTTTTGAATCACTTTTTGAACCACTTTTGCATCGATTGAGTCCTCAGTTGTGGCAAAGAATGAGTCGAAACTGTTGTGATTGAGAACTATTGAGTCATTGCTTTTTTCAACACAAGCATACAAATCATTTAATTATTTGAATTATTTATTACTTTCGACCTCATTATTGTCCATCACATGAATCTTGAACTGTAGTCAAAAGCTCACTATATGGTTAATTATTTAATAAAATAAATTATAAATCAAAAATAAAATGTAAACATTTAATGTATTTATGTATTTATATACCTGTACTTTGAGTGAGTCTTAGGTGAGCGGTTCCCAAACTTTTTTTCACTCGCGACCCAAAAAGAAAAAATATTTAAAATGACACGACTTTTATTTAATGTGAAGGATAAGCTTGTTTATCATTTTAGTATTAGGGCTGATCTTACAAGGGCCTGACCCTAGCGTAAAAAATAAGTTTACTCAATATTTATATGTATTGCCAGAAAAAGCGACTTAAACGAATACTGATTATAAAGTTAGATAGGTAACTTATTACAGTTTGCAAATCATACGCTTATTATCACTAAAATCATGTCAAACATGCAATTTTATTATTATTATAATAGTCTCTGATTATTAGTTCCAAAATCTTTTAAGACTGTTTTCTAAAGAATAGTCGAAATCACCACCAGTTTCCCAAAGTTTCCGAATGACGCAAAAAATGTATCGCCGGACCGCCAGTTGCTGCCCTGCAATACACTCCTCGGATGCATAACTAAATTTTAATTATTAAAAAATTTAATTCAGAGGTTTGTTTTAAAAAATTGAATCTAAAGTATAATAATTAAACGAATGAATTAAAGGAAATAATTAATGAAATAAATATAACAAATGTCAAAAATTTAATTTGATTTCAAGAAAAAAAATCAAACTCATTGGTATCCATTAGGAATACAAAGAGAAAAATGAATTTTCAATACAAGGAATTTAAATTTTCACTTACATGCATATAAAATCTGTAAAATGTAGCTTTTCTTAAATCTTTGATACGCTTTGATATACAGTATGCTATTTTGAGAGCATTTACTGGTAATGATTCGTATTTTTTATGTTTATATCTCTTTCAAAGTAAGTTTAGTATAAAAAAATAGACATTTTAAAAAATAAAAGACCTAACAGTTAAGTAAAAGTGTTTCTTCTTTTCTATTTCTCTTTTGTGAGAAAACATAACAAGAGTCTCAAAACAGCAAAACTTAAAGCTAAAGCATTGCTCAGCGTTGAAGATAAATGATTAACGGTATCATTGAATTCACAGGTCATGACACAACAGCAATGGCCTTGTCTTGGATAATATTTCTTTTGGGACACAGTCCGGAAATTCAAGCTCGAGCTGCGGCTGAAGTGGATACCCTATTTGAAGAAACAGAAGATAATGCGGAGATTAATGATGAAAAGTTTTTGTTAACGTTGGATAAAATAAAAGCATTAAAATATCTGGAGTGCTGTATCAAAGAAGGTCTGAGATTGTGCCCTTCGGTGCCGTTTATCGGTAGAAGACTCCACGAAGAAATGACTATAAATGGTTATAAAATACCTGAAGGAACGATAATATTCGTCTACATATTTATGTTACATCGAGACCCGACTGTATTCCCTAATCCTGAAACTTTTGATCCCGAAAGGTTTTTGCCTCAAAATTCGATTGGCAGACATCCGTTCGCATTCGTGCCCTTTTCTGCTGGTCCTCGAAATTGCATTGGGCAACGATTTGCGATATCAGAGCTCAAAGTTGTATTGGCTTTCCTTCTTAGACATTTCCGATTTGAGTCATTAGAACATAGAGATAAGATTACAACTCAAATGGAAATGGTCTTCAGGCCTAAGTGTCCGATTAAGGTTAGAGTCTATGAAAGAAGAAAACATTAAACTTAAGTGTATCTCAAATTTATTCTCTAAGAGCATGTTTAGCAGTTAATGTTCTGAAAATAACTTTAAGTTATAAGTTATTTGCCTTTATCGCGATAGAAAACTTTATTTGTAAACAGTTTATGTATATCTATAATTACAATTAAATTTTGTACTAAACAAGCACTAACCCAGAACTTCGTGCCTTAAATAACTTTCTGTTCATAACCCGTAAAATTATTATATTATTTAAATTAATAAAATATGTTTAAATTGAATTGAGTCTATAAACAAAAACTTTTTTTCGTGTTCATAACTTCAATGATTTCCAAATGCTAGTCAATTGAGTACTGACTTTATTATTAAAGATTGTCTGAGCACTGATAAACATTGGTCTCTTCAAATTAATTCAAAATCAGTAACAGGTGTTTAACATCTTAGAAGCAACCTTATTCTTGAAAGGTTCAGTAGTTGTAATCTTCAAAATTTATGTATGTAGTGATAGTCTTTGATATGCTTTTGCAGGTTTTTATTTAGTGATAGCATCAATTACGTTGGGAATTACAGAATTAGTCTATGATTTTAGTTATAGAGATTTAGTACTAAATTTAGTTTATTGATTAAATTTAATATAAAATTATAGCAAAATGTTAAAATTGCATGTTATCATCAAAAACATTAGGTTCTCCTAAATCTAGTATCTTATATTAACTATAATTGAGCTCTCAAATAACAAATTCTTTTAAATTATTTTTTAATAATCAACCGTAGTATTAATTTTTTGAATGAAAAATTTACTAAATTTTCCATGAAAACACTAAATTTAGTATTTTGCAACGCTAGTATTACCCAGATCAACTCTTGAACTGAAATGATATTTATAAATCTACTGATATTTAACTCAGTGTTGCATTAAAAGGATTTACTTAGGGTTTGTCGAGTAATACTTTTTATGTATCACTCGATTTTGATCGTGTAAAAAATTACTTCTTTTACATACTTTTTAAGTTAAATTTTTTACTTTACTTTTAATGTTTAGCAAAGAGTAAATTATATTTACTTTTACTTTATTTTTTCGATAAAAGTAAAAACTTGTTTTTGAAGGATTAGCATATTTCTGAGCTACACAGGCTTCAAGTGAGAGATTTTAGTGTAAGCTATCAGAAAATCTATATCAGAAAAAGGAATCTACAAAATTACAACAAGAAGTTATACTAATTTTTAGCAAAAAGTATAAATATATATAAGTTTTATTTTAATTATATTTAACTTTTACTTTACTTCTTTTACTATAATTGTATTACTTTTAGTTTTACATATTATAATAAAATAATTTTAAATACTTTTACTTTTATAAATTGAAAAAAGTAAAAATACATTACTCTGACTTACTTTTGTAAAAATATTATACTCATCAAACACTATTACTAACAATATTCAAGTCTTCTTAAAATTGAAAAGACAAATGTTTTATATGATTTTATGCCATTTCATTGAATTTAGTTTCACTGAAAACTTTAAAATACAACCTTTTTTATTAAAAAAAAGACAAATTTTCATTTTAATATTTAAATAAAAAATACATTTATAGAACTTTATATTTGAAAAAATTTAATTATAAAAATAACTTTCCAAAAATTAAAAATAGCAGATAACTTATAAACTTGAATTTAAGTGTATAATATTGATTGCAGTGCTGTTGAGAGTATTTTTAGGTAATATTTGGCCTAAAATGAGATGAATTGAGTTTCAGTGTTGGCCAAGTGGCGGCCCGCGGGCTACTGAGCCACACTTTGGTCAGTACTGATATAGACTTTACTTTCTATAATTAACCAAAATAAATGAAAGCATGCATTAAATTATTATAAAACGTGTGCATTAATTCACATTATTTAGTTCTAAAAATCCAGTCTTTATTAAAAAGACCAACAATGAAAAAACATTTTGTGTTGTTCTTGTAGCGCATCAATTACTTGTATTAAACCCATAGTAGCATACGATAAAAGGCTTGTTTGTTAAAAATTTTCAAAGAGTCAAATTTATTGAAATGAATTCAGCGAAATGATAAGATACAGTATTAAACCATAGCTTACTATAAGATTCCTATTTCAAGTATTAAACTGATCTCAAATTCTTGAATTTAAATAGAATGTTCAGTAGAAATGAGCCAAACTATAATTTAAAATCTAGTGAAATAAGAATAGCATAAAGTACTTTACTGCACAAGAAAACAGCGGACCGACACCATATGTTTATGTGCTCATTAAAACGTCTGACTTAAAAATACAATCTGAATATGAGAATGAAAATTAGTGTTTGTAATGATATGCAGTCAATTTACATATTTTATTCACCTAACTGTTAATTTCTTTTCTTATAACAGAGATTAGATAAATACTGCATCTGTAAGTGAGAGACATATCAGTGCAGACACATAGACAGATACCAGAGATCTCTCGTTAGCTACAAATCGATATTTGCTGTTGTTTTGAATTGAAGAGCGCAGCAAAGATAGCACTAAAAGTTATTAAAGAATAAAAATATGTTCAAATATTTATATAATGGTATATATTTAGAATATTTTTTCAAAATAAGCTTATTTTTAATGATGAAAAAATGTTACTCAAGTAAAAATTGTAAATTTTTTGCTCAAAAACTGACTGTTATCTAAAGATTATGTTAAGTAAATAGAAGAAAAATTTCTTTCACACTAATATCAGCGCTTCTATGATGTTATGTGCCATCAAAAGAATCAATGCGTTTCTCTTTTCCCATCAGTATCTCAGTTAAGTGAAACAGAAATAACTTTCAATCAGAGAAATCTATTTCTTTTAACTTATAGAAAGACAGAAATTTTTTTAAAAAACTAACAAATAATAACACCTGACATAAAGCTCTTATGATGAGAATTTTTTTCTAACAAATCTCAACCAGAATCAGAAATCTATGTTTAAGGTGTATCACAATCAAGAAGAGATGCTCTGTATTATCATTTAATTGCTCGCAAACACAAAAAGCATAGATTCTAATTCGGATACTTCGCGGAAACGGATTCTGTAAGGATTCTGTTAGGATTCTGTAAGTGTGACTCACCTTAAGCACTGAACAATAAAAAGATGAAGAATAAGAAAGTAATCAAAGAGCTAAAAACTACTTCACATTATTGGCTGAATTGATAAAATTAAATTCAAGAACTTTAAACATTTGTTAGGCATTGAAAGAGATAAGAGTTTCATACATTTATAAATAGCTGACTATTATATTGTTCGCTCTAAAGATTCAATTATCAGTAATAAAAGGGAAAATAGACTCACAATATCGGAGACATTTTTGTGATTGGAATGACAACACAGCATATCAAATAATAAAAGCGTAGCCTTACTATTATGTACTATACTATGCTATAATGTGTCAAAAATTGTAGCAGTCCTTTAAGCTTTCACAATCTTTTTTTCACAATAGACCCATAAATTGATGTTTGTTTGTCAACTCTTTACATACTAATTGTTTACAGAGACATATTCTGTATGCACAGAAAAATAATATTAAAGTTGACAAACTGTTCAAAATATTTGGCTGAACGCTCTTTTGTATGTGACATGAGCTCCTTTGTTAATATTATCTTATAATTATATCTTATACTTGTATTGCCAGATCATGTACTGTGCAGTAGATGCAGACCAGTATTTATGAAAAGCCTTTTAGTCTATTCAACCGCGTGGTAGCCTTTATTCACTAACTATCCTTAGCTAATAAGGAAAGTCATTCAACTGTCAGTAACAGTCCTTTCAGTCTTTAATTGTGACTCTTAGTAACAGATTATCCTCTCATTTCCGTAAAGGCCGGAATAGCCCTTATAAATCGGCAAATATGGGGACATTAAAACTTGTGACCTCATATACCGAAACATTTTGTAAGTAGTAATTTCAAAGATTCAGTTCAATTCTCGAAGATTAAGCTCTAGAAAACCCCGGAAATCACGAATTCATACTCTTCATCAATGGCTATGTTTGAAAGTTATTTCTTAATGTCAAACAAATCACTTCTAGTTTTTACTGTCAATTACTTCTACAAACAAAATGTTAATTTTTCCTACGAATCTTATGAAAATTTTTTTAATGCATTAAATTCTCAATTTTTGAGATTTTATAGTAAGAAAACCAGCCCATAAATGAAGACCTTAGAAAGTAAGTTAAGCATTATGAGGGTTGAGTTTTACTAATAGTGACTAAATTAGTACGGCTATGAATCTGTAAAAAATTGATATCTCCTTTTAAAAAGCAAATCATCTCTGTTATCAGTCTGTTATCATTGATATAGTTTTATACCCATAAGTTGACAGATGCCTAAAATGTTTAGTTATAATTTTTAATTTTTAACACTAAGTCGAAATTATTTATCAAAAGTTTGAAATATTCAATATTTTAATATTATATTTGATAGAATTCTATAATTAAATGCTAAAATATTAATTGGTATTTATTTTTGAACCTTTTTTGCATAAGAATTTAGCCTAATTCAGAACCTGATTCACTTTTTTCTGAATCAATTGCAATACGAGTTGCATTTTTTTGCGCATTGCAATGAAACAACTTCTGAAAAAATAAAATAAAAATAGTTCTCTTTATACGCTTTTATGCACAAATCGATTCCTTTCCTCTAATTCTGCTTTGTGTTTAATATCGCCAAAAGCCTATGATTCTGAAGTGGTTTGTATCCAGAATTATGTTGATTCACATGATTCAACATAACAATATATGAAAACAACACAAATCTTTTTTTTCCATTTCTATTATTACACAAGCGTTTGCTCTGTTCTTCTGTAAGGTTATAAATTAGCTTTTGGTTTAATACAACTGTATTAATAAATGAGTGACAAAGTTTTGAAATAATATTTTCACAATAGTTCCCATTTCATGATAAGTTTCAGCCTTTCATTTGACACTTATATTGCTTTTATATTCTTGAATAATGAGACCAAAAACTAGTTGTTTGGGTTTTATAAGAAAATTTCTAATATTATTATAAAATGTATGAAAAGAACTGACCAAAGATTCTAATGTTGTCTTTTAATTTGTGTTTTAGCAGAAAATTCCTAAAAAATGAATTAACAAAAAAATTGATAACTAATTCAAAACATAATATAATTGACATTTATTTTTTGACATTTCGATGAATGTTATTGTCATGAAATAGTCTTAAAAATTCTCTGATTCATTACTAATACTATTTTTTATTAAATAATTAATGAAAGAAAAACCAAAAATTGTAATTAAATTAATAAGTTGTGTAAAACTATTATACTTAGTATCCTGAATATCCTGAATATCCTATCCTATGCTTTTTTGCCAAAATTTATGAGACATTTATTGCCATCTTTTGAATCTATTACTAGTGTTAAAGACCCACTTAAACCGTTTTTGAACTTGATTTGTCTGAAACATGATCCTATTTGATGATCTTCATGTTAGTCTGAATCAAATTGCTCTACATTGCTGGCAACGCGTCTCATAAATTCGATTTGGGACTCATTTTCGTATTTTCGTATGTTATATAAATTCCTTTTAGTACAAGCTCTGCACTTATAACC
>JAQGCH010000330.1:0-25895 GCA_034699485.1 Nanhermannia elegantula | reverse complement strand
TAACAAGCCTTATTCCAATCCAACAAAAGCACAATTAGGGAACTGTGAATCAGGTGAATCATTACAAACTGACTTATAAAGGATGTTATTAAATGATACAAATTTCTCGCTCACAACGAAATTGCAATTCATTTGCAAAACGAATCACTTTTGTAAACTTCTTTTGAGAACAAAATGTTACATAACATCAAAACAATATAAACAAAATATGTGCAAATTTAAGGAATTTGTTAAGTTTAAAAACAACCTGAGTCTAAGAAAATGAATTCAATAATAGGCTTAAATTAATTACCAATAAGATAGGCTTTCAATGTATAAAATACTAAAAATATTCTCAATTTAGGAGTTTATTCAGATATGGATATGACTTAAATTATACCTCTTTTAGTTTTTATTTATGTTTCAATATAAATTATATGCAAATACATAATCTATTGTATAAATTTGTGAAGGCTTAGAAAAATTTATTCTGAAAATATGTTAATAATTGGTAATTATAATCATTTAAATTAAAATTTAGTAAATTAAAGCATAAATAGGAATGAATATAAAGGAATATCATTACAGAAAATTAGGTGAGAAAGAAACAAATGATGTGTAATCATAAAAAAAACTTAAGACAAATTTCAATATAAATTTAAGAAAAACATGTTTTACTAGTTTGAGTGGAAGGTATCCCTACATCACAATCATTAATCCATAAAAATCATATCATACGTTTAATAGAATATACCGTATATTTAGATGTTTTGAGAGTCAAAGGACATCATTGAAAATGAACTTTTGCTAAATCTCATACTTTCTTCCTTTTTAATAAAACACTAAATCATTATTCACTGATTTAATAAATGCTTAGGTCGAGGTTAGGGTCAAACATTAGATATTTCTCTCACAAATACCATTTGTTCAATAGTATTGAGTTATAATACGTTGAGAATTAATTTTTCAGTTATGATTCTGTGTGAGCCAAAAGATTATAAAACTTTTTAACTTTCTTTCTATACGAACAGATAAATTGCTTGAACTTGACATTAAACTCGTAAACAATTTTTTAATATCACATTAATCCAGAATTAAGAAATAAATTGTTCATATCTTCCGATAAAATCATTTACACTGGTTTTTAGACACAAAAAACTCAATTCTTTGAATTATTGTAGAAAATGCTATGAATTTCTTTAAAAAATAAAATTCATTTCATTTGTTAAACTCTGATTTTATGAACTTTTTCATACTGAAAATCAAATTAAAACTTGTTAACGAAACTTATGGGAACTTACAGTGCGATTGTATGCTTCCATGCGATTAATAAATCAATTATCGGGGGATTAACCTTATGGTTAGTCAATTGAATTAAAGCGTTGAAAAGTCAAAAAGTTTATCAATCTTTAAGATAAAGTGCAATAAACTATCCATTGAATGACTTACACATACTTTCACTCGTGAAAATTTTTCTTTTAAAAAACTCTTCCTCAGTAAAGTTGAGTATAAAGTTTTTTTCTGTGCTCTACTGTGTAAACGATTATTTTATAATTCAGTTTCAAAAAGACAAAAGTGCTGTTCTTTGCCAAAAAGCAGAAGAAATTTAATTTTAATATAAAATTCTGAACTTATAACAAGTTATTATAAAATAGAAAGAAAAATGAAAAATTATCAGAAATATATATTTTATTAGTGATTAATAATTGAAACTCAAATTAAGTCATGGATTTAGTCATTTCTCATAAGAATAATATCTAAGAGATTAACATTATTTTAAAAATTTACTGAAATTCCTATTAAAAAAGGGGAGTTATAAACAGCTTTTATCCTTATAGAGAGATTACACTGTGAAAAGTTCAATATTCTTTAGACTTATAACTTATAACTCTTTTCTTTCTTCTTTTTCTCATCAAAAGCTATAAATCGGTGGCCGTTCGCAGCAGTAGTTCGCGATTGATTTTGATAAAACTTATGGAACACATTAATCTATTCTCACTTCCTTATCATATGGCGATTATTGGACTGGTATCAGATTTATCACTTTTATGTTATATTTAATGAAGAGTAAAATATAGTTCTCATGCAATTTCCCTAAAGCTCCCGGAATTGAATATTAAATTATAAATATGTATAGTGGACAAGAAGAGCTGCTATGAAGCAATTTAATAATAGTGTGGTAGATCAAATTACTGTCAAATTGCCCATTATTCTAAAAAATTATTTTTTTAATTCAATTTAAATTCTGAGAAACTAAATGAGTGTTAATTATAATGGTTATCATAATATATTTTAAGATATATAAAATAAAATTTTATCAAAACTCTCTTACAAAATAAAAATAAAAAATCAGTACTGAGTTATGAAGCAATGGTTTAATATGAATCATTACTATTCCATGTCTAGCCTCTAATGCAGGCTTTGCCAAGGGGGAGGGTCAGCCCGGGGTTGACTCCGAACAGGATTCTCAAAATCATCAAAAATTTTACCTTTCATTTTTTTCAAGTTTGATGAAAAATAAAATAATTGATATTTCATGTTATTTTTCGATAAAAATGTATTAAAACATTTGGCGCGAAAATAATTTTTAAAATTTTTTTGGCGCCATAACGTTTTTTAAGTTGTCTTAAAAATTCGATGAGATTACGTGTCTCTAACAAATTTTTGATAAAATAAATAAAAAATTTTTAGCGCGAAATGTGATTTTGGACACAAAATGGTCTCAGAAAACCGATGAATTTTGCTTGGGTTTGAATTTGTGAATTTTCCGAATCTAACCCCTCCCTGGAGCATCGGACCTTGGCAAAGTCTGCTTTAATGGATAGCGATGGTTAGAAATACCCTACTGTGTAACATTTGTTTATACATTTTCTAGAGTTTGCTCTTACAGACAATTTATTTCTATAGCACGACGACTAAAATGTCTCATTTTTGTGGTCATAATTCAATTCATTATTTTTTAAACCTTTACAGATATAGATATTATTCAACTAAATAGAAACAAAAAATTAAATACATAGAAAACTATTAGCAAAACCTCATTGAATGCAATTTATAATACTTTATAAAATAAAATTTTATCAAAAAAAAGTGTATAAAGAGTTATTATTTTGCAAAAGCCATGTATTATTAACTTTCTCTGACTCTGGCTTTAAATCTAATAAAATCATGTTCACTGTCAGCCAAATTATTCTCTGAAAACTAGTTATGTCTCATAATATGCTGATACAAGTGAATTATTACATTTATTGCTCTGCATAGGGTATGACAAAAAACTTATTTCAGATAATTTCCAACTATTAATAATATTTTGAAATATCACTGCCTTATTAATGGTTTTCATTTTAATGCATTAACAAAAATTTGATTTCGAGAGTATTAAGATCTCTCTTCATAGCTATCAACTAAATTATGCTAAACTTGATTTTTCGCTAAAAACAATGATATTTTTTGCATTCACTCTAATTAATGGATTTTATGAGTTATGACATAAGCGTACTCTACATTCAACGCATATTTCATGATTCAAAACCTGAAAAATTGGTAAATTATTTGATGATGTATTAAGACATTGTTTTCTTTTACCATAAAAACACTTTTCCTAACCTACAAAACATTCACTTTTAGTTTCTTCAACTTTTGAACACTCGGTTAAAGCTATCACTGATCTATATATTCTATAATGAAGTAATTTTATATAATTTTATCTATAATTGGGATCGAATTTCGATAACTTTTCTCAGTAGAACACTACTCAAGTACGTAATCAATAAGATGATTAACGTTAGGTTTGGTCTCAAATGGAATATTTTTGCATAATATTAAAAGAATACATTACAATAGACCAGCAATAAGTAATGAGAGCACAAAATATTGTAACTTAATCACAATCTAAGGCAAAAAATTAGTTTTGGATACATAGCTATTATTATAGCATAACAACTTCATTACTTTTTTTCTCAACAAGATTAATGATTATCAATGAAAGTCTGAATTTGATATTTTGTGTTTAGAATATGTCTATATTTCTGTAAAATTTACACAAATCTAATGTCAAAATTCATATTATTAAAAATATAAGATTTTAAGTCCATTTAAGATTTTAATCTAATTCATTGTTAATTATGTTATACGGACTCTATTCTGAAATTTGATATTTTTCAAGACTATAGTATTTCTGAACTTCTTTTATAACAAATTTATTTCTATGGTATTAAATCAAATTTCAGTCATTTATTATTAAAGAAATCTCTTTTGCAGGAAACGAAGCGAATAATAATAATTATTAAATTATGCAATTGTTATACTTGTGATTCAGTGTTTTGCTATTAGAGCGTATAATATCTGACTTATCTATTTTGCAATCAAAGTCTGAATGAACGAAAGTCTAAGCGCTATAATTGGGATATTTATAGTCTAACAACGAAATGATGGCATAACATGTTTCAAGTTTGAAATGCTATTTAAAAAGTGACTTTCGAACAAGTATTTTGTAAATGACATATAACTCAAAGTGATTGCACTTTCTATAAAAACAAAATACTTTTACATTTCTTCTGTTAATTTAGACTTTGATATTGAGACAAAACTTAAACTTATGTAATACGGGATGTAATAAGTATTAGTTTGTTATTCAGTTTGTTATATGTTTGATATTTAGTTCAAATTCTCTAATTATATATTTATATAAATAGTTTTTGAGTTTATGCATACATTTACTTTCAAATGCAATTTTAAGATTAATGAGAGTTTATATTATATACTTTCAAAATATTTTATACAAAACAGATTTCAATTGCTTATTAAGTAAATAATATCAATCAGAAGTACATTTTCCAGCAAAAAATAGTTTCTTAACAAAATGATCTCTTCTTCCATTTTATATCAAAAATTAAAATAATCAATTTTAATGCAATTCAAGTTTAATTAAGCTTAACTTCAAATACCAGTCAAATAGATTAGCTTTAGTCGTAATACTGTTTTTTAAATAAAAAGTTTCAATAATTAAATTAAAATTCAAAAAGTTGGTGACAAGACTTGAACCCACGGAACCCACAAACTCTGGGTAAAGGGACAAGAAATACCTGTACAATAAAACAAAATCTATTTCATTCGTACTACCATTAGATACTCGCATAAAACGAGTTTTAATGTTTCACTTTTGAGGTACTGAACAGAGAAACACATTTCTGACAATAAAATTATTCATTAAACAAAAATTTATTTCAAATAAGAAAAAGAAAGCAGGAATTTTGAGCTCAAGTACTTCTATTTATCGATTCTCTCAGTCGATATTTAATTATCAACGAATTAATTTTCTAAAAAACAATATCAAGCTTATTTTTGAGTGTAGTTAACAGACATATAATTATAATATACATATAATTATAATTATTATTATATAGTAGTAACAAAAATTGATTAATTAAGTTTAAATTTTTCCATGTATGGTATGTATGGTATATCTATAAATTACTATTTAATGAATGATAAAATTGTTTATATATCTGTAATAAAATTATGCTATTTTTGGAAAATTGCAGATATTTTTGATAGCAATTAAATAACAATTTAAATGAATTCAAGGCTTAGCCATGAAGTCTGCCTTTAAGCAGAAAAAAGTTCATAATTTGAAAATTTCTAAAACAGTATCAAAACACACCTCTTAAATGTTTAATAGCTTTAGTAATAAATATAAAAGAGTTAATCAAAATAGAGTCGAGTCTTCATTTGTAATCAATTTTTTGTAATAAAAATGTAATTAAAATTTTTTTGCGTTACCCCTAAAAGAAGATTAGATTTTCTTGAATGATATGCGATATTATTTTCAAGTCACAGCATGTTGTCATTCATGAAATCTGCACTAAATTGCGGTTTCCATTAATACTGGATTGGAGTTTAAAGTAATTTCAAATTCATTTTCGCTCTATTTTATGTTTAGCGATACTTCTCCTAAATTAGTTTTAAAGGAAAAATTTTTAGAATGAATATAAAGTTTTTTAATTGGAATTAGATCTAAAAGGATACAGTTTGGCCCCAAATAGGTTGACCACATACTGAATCACGACAAATAAAAATCAATGTGTTTACAGTTACTGTATTTTCGAATTGCTTGTAAACTAAAGGATTTTTGTAGTTTAAGTTTCTCTCAAAATCAGATTTTCCAATAAATAATGTTCTCCATAGGCTCAGACTGAGCCTAAGCTCCAGGCTCGGCGGGTTCTGAGACTAGATTCAGACTAGGTCTATTGAGATTGAAAAACCAGTATTAAAAATTTCAATGCAATTCACAAACATTCAATATTTAGCTTTATTTGAATTTATATCATATCTAAGCTATAAAATGAACAAATGAATCACTGAAATATGTTTTTCATTTCTAATAAGTCAATCATTACTTTTCCTATTAGCTCAGGCTGAGACGAGGCTAACCTGGACTAGCATAGGCTCGTTTCGAGGAGCTTATTAGAGGCATTCAGACTCTAGGGTTTGATCCCAGGCTCAGTCTCGGGGTTTTCAAGCCCATGGACAACATTACCAATAAATATAATTTACTTAATTATCTTACTTTGAAATGTCAGCTCTTTCTGACCAACTTTAACGTCTGCTTCAATTTATATTCTAATTATAAGTTTTCTTTAGTTTATATAATAAATAGAATAAATAAAAATCACTGTAAGAACTATAGACTATATTGAATAATACACTGTAGATATAAGACAAGAATTCATCTTACTTTAATCTATATTATTAAAAAAATTGAGTCAGTGTGTGTGTCTGTGTGTGTCCGCAACAATGCAATACAGGAAAGCGCACGTGTGCTATACTTAAGGTAAAGTTTGCTATTATATGGAATAACGGCTGTAATTGTTGGGCTCACATATTCTAAATTTTATATTAAGTACAGGAAAGCATAGTCTGTAAATTGTATGAATTGCGCGTTGCGTAGCAATGGAAAAAAGACTAGTTGTTATTTAATTAAACTTAAGTTAGTCAGATGAGGTCAGGCCACGTGATATATTAAAAGTGGTTTATCACAAATCGTAAAACATTACACATATTTATTAAAAATGATTGAGACTATAATATTTAAATGTTAGATCCAAACACTGCTCCGATATTATTGAGTAAAACTAAGTTTGAGTAAAACAGTCTGACCGGAAATTAGCGACTCATGACTGGCACGAAAGCGAAGTGGTCTCAAAAAAATAATAAGAAATAAGTTAAAGCAGAATTAAAGTCGAAGTAACACAAAGTCGAATTCACAAATGATGGAAGAGCTAATGGATGATAAAGAATTAAATAAAGTGATTGCTTTCCAATTATAAAACTGCGTGAATTCAGTCAAAAGAAATAAATACCTGTAATATAATAGCAATATATAAGACTAGACATTTCATAATCAACTCAGAAGTAAAAATACCGGAAAATTAGTGATTTAATAGAATTGAATTCAAAAGACATTTTTTTACTTATGGGTCTATTTATGGGTCAGGTATTTCCGAAATTATTTTCATTGTCACGTTCAATACAGACTTTTAATACTTTTTTTATTTTCAGTCAATGCCTCTTTTGCTGATGTATTTAGAGAAAGCATTTCAGCTAAAGTTTAAATAAACTTTTTTTAAATAAGTGGAAATCGAATGAAATCAATAAAAACATTATTGTTTACAATTTTAACTTAACTTTTCTAAAAATAGCATTAAAATCAATTGTTAGTTATATTTTTGTATTAACTTTATTGAGTTTTTCAACTGAAATAACAAAATAGTTAATTGTTTGATAAGATAATAATAGTCTTCTTATATACAATTTGAACGCATTGTTATTTGAAAATATGTTTTGAACTAATTTTAAATCTCATTCAGGTTTAACATCAAATGAAACAAAACTGTTTCTATTTTTGGAAATCTATCACTATTTCCAAATATATGATTCTATTACTGATTTTGAAGCATACTATTTATTTAAATGAGTTATTTTTGAATTATATTTAAGTTTATGTGAAACGAAACATAAAGTTTGTAAAATCGATGATAACTTACGATGAATGGTATCAATTAAAGTAAATTTTATTGAAGTTTGAAATCATAATATTTTCTAAAATCAAGTCAAATATTTAAAATATAATAATAACAATTGAACGCAAACCCTTTCTGAACTAATCGTATGAGAAGTGGAACATTTCCTTCAATCTTATTAGACATGAAATAGTCATAAAATCTCAGACACACCTAAATATTTTGAAAAAATAAATTATTTGCCCACAAATCGAACCGTTCATCAAAATTGAGCACTATTTTCTATTAAAATTATTTATGTTACTAACTCGTAACAAATTCTTGTCGCCTACTCTTTAAGCACACAAAAAATTCCTTAATAAATAATCTAATAATGAGCATTAATTATGTTAATTATGTTGCAAACGATAATTATACTATTCTCTAAACTATTAATTAAGTCCAGTTATCACTCAATTTAATTTTAACTTAAAATATTGGCTATTCATTAAAATTGAATTTGCTTTTGCAATATTTGCTCAAAGACTATATTTCAAAATGAATTATTTGAGATAAAGCATAGATTTAAATCTTATTAAAAATAGATCTAATTTATGTTTCGTTAAATACAGAGAAGAAAAGTGTAAATGAGTATAAAGAATAAGTTATTTAAAGAATTTAGAGAATAAGGTGGTTAGTATTTAAAGTCATTAAGAAATGCCTCCTATTTCAAAACAAAACTCTAATAAGTGTTTAGTGTTTAAGATCTTGTAAAGCGACTAAAGGAAAACCCTTTGACGAGATCAAAGCTTAAAGCGAGTATTAGTGAGCTCTATGTTATGGGAAATGTCTATATAACAATATATACTGTAGAGCACAAATGATAACCTTTTAGACCCATACACTCCCGAAATGAAAGCTCTCATATGGCCATAAATCTTCACAGAGCACGGACACGGTCTGAGCAAATACAATACAATCTAATAATGAAATAATGACACTTTGTCCAAATGGGTTCGTTCCCAAGTTAGTAGTGTGGTATCAGTTCAAGTGTATAATTAATTTTGAACATAGGATAGCAATGAGATCACTGAATAGATCTGAACTCAAAATAACTTTGCTTCAGGCATTGGAAAGGGTTTGCATAAAATTTACTATCCATTTGGATTTTACTTTAATCCTTAATCAAAAATATGAATAAATTGATTGATTTTTATTAAGAAAAACTGCAGCTCTAGTTGTAATTGATCTTAATTCATATAATTTTTGTCATAATTCTATTAAAATCTTCATCTATTTTCCAATTTTGATACATCTTCTAAATAAAAATACAATTGTAATGCATTACTAAATTCATTTATATTACACATGTATTGATAGTATATTTTAATGATAAGCATAACTAATTATTTTATGCATAAATAAGTAACTTATTTGAATCGATTTGAATTATAAAAATGTATCATCGGTTTTGACAAAAATGATTAAATATATTACGAAACTCATTACCATTGAAGCGAAAAAAATTGGATTTCTTTAAACATAGACAAAAAGATGTTTTATGTCATCGCTAGCCTTTTCTCTTAAGTCATTCATTATGAATGTCAAGAATTTATAATTAAAGCTATTTTAATATACAGTAGTGTAGAACAGAATATTCCTATTGGCTTAAGAGCTAATAAAAATAATTCGAAGCATTTATTTGCATCGACAAACAATTATCATAAACTGGAAACAAGTTTTCATTTTATAATTATTTTTTCTATTTTTTCATTCTATACAACTATTTTGTAATATTTATTGATATTAAAAGTTTAACTAAAGTTTTACATTTACTGACACTGAAAGAACGCAGAAATTGATATTTTGATTATATTGAAGAATCAAAAATAGCGTAAAACTTGAGACAAAAAGATTTTCTAAGCATAAGGACCTCGTAATCCCAACCACCTGTGGCTGTGGCATAGCATTAAACGCGTTAATGATCGACCGCTAATGATAGCAATAAAACAATTTTCTTTTAGGACAAACGCGACAAAGACTTACACTCTCTCCCGCTTTTCTCTCTCACTCCTCAGTAGAAACATAAAAAAGATGAACACCATTTACATATTCAGACACTATAAGAGGTCATTATCTTTGAGGTTGAAGGAAAAATAAATTTTCATTTTCAGTGGTAAATGTTTTAATAAACATCAAGTTTAACGCAAAGCAATGTCCGTTTTTATGCAAATATAATCGAAGCACAAACCATACAATTATTGTTATTTCCTAAAAACTTTATTACTGTTATTATTGTCATTATTGACTATTCAGAAATCATTGCATTTATTTTTCTTTAGTTAAAACGCATGCAATTTTTACATATGAATGAACTTTCCTTTATATTTAATTACAAAACTGTCTCTTTCTCGTTAGACTTTCAATTTTGCCTAAAATATAATTAATGACTTATTCTTCAAATTCTGTTTATCTCATATATTGATGCGTAAGAAGTCTGAAAACTTATGAAACCCTTAAAAATAGCACATAATTTCTTTTACCCGATATTTTATGAATATTGTTCTATGAAAGGAAAAAACAACCAAAACTCGTTCATATGACAAATGGGGAATACATTAATACTAACTCATAAGTTCGTAAATCTTTCGTTATCGTGTCTCTCTTTCTCTTTATGTATTTCTCACTTATTCCTCTCGTCTATCTTTCTGTGTCTATCTGTAGCTCTCTCTCTCCCTCTTTCTTTCTCTATTTTCCCTCTTCTCTCTGATCTGACTCTCATTTCTCTCCCATTTCTCTCCCAGTTCTTTGTGAAACATCTGCAATGTATTTAAGCGGATGTTGGCGTAACTGCATTACAAGTCATGCATACGAGTAGTACTACTTTCGCAATAAAAGTGCTTCTTATTTACTGTTTTTGCATACATTTACTACTACTAAATAAGTTACTGTCATGCAAGAGAGATATGCCATTCAAATGATATATAACTATCGACCACATATTTAAGGGGCAAAAATGCCACTTGCTTTCAATCAATTTTTGCCAAATGTTCGTCATTAGCATAGCTCGAGTGTATATTTTAGGTTTAATATAATGCAAACGACTGAGTGATAAACTTTAATGTCATGTCACAAATTGCAATTACTTAAAAAAATTCAACTCAAATTCGTTATTGCCTGCACTTAATTCACGCGATTGGGAAAATTTTTTCAAAATCCATTTTGTTATAGATATGCGAAAACTGATTCAGTTTGCATTTTTAGAGGAAATGTTATTTTAACATCTATTAAAATTAGCTTAAAGTGCAAAATAGAATTATATTAACAAAATAATTACTTAATTTAGAAAACAGCTAAATTTGGTTTAGTTTGAAGATTGAACTAAATATTTAAGTTTTATCAGAAACATATCAAAAGTAATTTCATTTTAGATCAACTCTTTCTATGAATCAAAAAGTTTTATTAAACCTTTTAATACAAATATTATTCAAACGTTAAGATATTTTGTTTGTCTCCAAATCTATTCTCATAAAATATGTTACATTGAGTTTAGTAAGTATTTGACGCTAATATAAACCCAAAATTTAGTTACTTGAATATCAATAAGTCATTCAAAATACATATAACTTTTATGCAATATAGTTATCATAACATAAAAACAGGGTTTACGCAAATAGTAAATCAGGAAAAACGAAATCCTCCTTTTGTTTTGATTAAAGAATGAAATAATAATTTGAATTATTATCAGAAAAAGCAATAGAAAGTCCTGTTTGAGCCATAAAGGCAAATATGATATCAATAAATTTAATTAAATTCCTCCAGAAAATTGTTACTAAAGTTAATACAAGTCGTAATATATTCGTGAATAGCTTGAAGTGTTGCGTAAATTCCCAGAATTTATACAACTGTATAAGTTTATAACTTTGAAAACCGAAACTAAATATACATAAAGCATATTTGTATATATGAAATGAGAATATATGAAAGTAGTTGAGCAACATTAGGAATTGATGCTTGAAATTCTTGTAATTTATAACTTTTTATAGTTGACCAAACTTTCAAAAATGGAGTCAATTAGGTTTTATACCAGTATAAGTGAATGAATACGATCTTATTGAATTGAATGAGAAATAATTTGAACCGATTCACTGATAAATTTAAACTTTTCTGAAATATTTGAAGTTTGATTAATTAGATAAAAAGGCTATAAAATACGATTAAACGCAAGTCTCACTTCCGTATCATTAGTGAAGTGATGCATTCCATTGAGAGCACAATCTGAAGACACCCGACTGTGAGTTATACTGCCTCTAGAAAACAAATTATTTAGAAATGCATTCAATTCTATGAAATGACAACCAGTTTTCAGGATAATTAATAACAGATGAAATTACAATTAATCAAAAATATTTTTTCAAATGATTGACTTTTCATTTCCAATTTGTTATACTATTGAGACTTTCTTTAAGCGCTGATTTATTGTAAGAATGAGAAAAATATTAATATATTTTATGGGTTTCAAAGTGTAATGCATTTAAACTTAAGTATAAATTCTTTATCAAAATAGGAGTTCAATACTCGCAGAATAGGATTTTAATGACCTTTAAATTGTGATAAAACAGAAAGAGATAAAAAACAAATAAAAATCAAAAAAATTAATCAAAAATATCTTATTAAATAAATGTAGAAAATGAAAAGTATTTCTTGGTTTTAACCGATTTTGTTACTTATCTTAATGTTAAAAACTCCGATCTATCATAAAAAAATTTCAACTTTTAATACTGAGTTATTTCAAAACTACAATTATAATTATAATCATGATTACGATTATGACTATTGCACTTCAAATAAAGGCAATTTATCTGTTGCTCGAATCAAAATAATTGTCTGCTAATAAAGTGAGTACGAAGTGGTGCATATTTTAAGCGAATATCACAACTTGTATATTACATAATGAGATTTTAGGACTGAATTATATTTAGGACGCATTTATCAAGTTTGCAATTATGCTAAATCTTAAATTATTAGATTGAACATGAAAACGGACTATACTTACATTAGATCCACTTCTTATTATTTACAATTTATTGCTGAGTAAATTGTATGCTTGGAATCAATGTTTAATTTTAATTGTCTGCAAAAGTAAAATTGAGAGAAAGACTAAACGTAAAATGGGAGACAAAATATCTGCTGAAGTTTTCGTTTAGAGCCTGATTTATCAATCTAGGAATCGGTAAGACCTAAATTAGCAGATTTAAATTCTATGCAAGCGTTACCCATAACTAAAACTAAGGATAGTCTATATTTATACAGAAAACTTTCGATTAAAATGCAATATAAAAGCTATTAAAAATTTCTAATTTCAGATAACAAATAAGTTCATTAAATTTTTTATATTCATTATTATTTTTTCCAAACGAAAGCGTTTATTAATTAAATGCAAAATAAAATTTTTTTGTAGTCTTATAAAAATAATATTTACAACACGTTTGTATAAAAAAATATTATAACTTATATTCTATAGATCTTATCTGCAGTAAATTGTAATATGAGTTTAGATGTAATAACTCATTATAACGTGTGAATTAGAAAACAAAATTCCATTTGAACTGTTCTTAGTTTGTATTGTATGACAAACGACCTAAAAGGCAATTATCACTGTCTTATGGTTCATTGTCTTAAATCTTCTTATGAATAGACATTCTTAGTATTTGAAGAATTCTCACAGTCTTATAATTTATTCTTAAACCATTCGACGCTTTCTATAAATGTATTCTTTAAAAAAACTGTAAATCATGTCCTAACAAATGATACGTATGTAATGTTAGTCCGTTTAACAATAGGTAAAAAACATAAATGATTAGTAAATGAGTCGTTTTTAAAAATTAATGATTTACTATTCAGTATTTATTTTAGTCTAACAGGTAATGCAAGTTCGAAAGTGTTAGGAGTGTTTCAATGAAACATTTCTCCGATTCTTGACTATAAATAAACTGAAACACGTTTAGTATATGGTATTTTGCACAGACTTAACTCATAATGTGTTAGTTTGTCATTATTATTAAATTGCTTCTGTCAGTTCATATCCGCCGGAGTCGGCTTCTCAGAGTAGACTGTTTTAAGATTCAAATTTAGAGACCGAAAAATTGAGGATAGCATGAAAGCTATATAAGCCAATAGTGCTGTCACTATCACATAATACTTTAATTCCGAATGATTCGGTCTCTAAATCACATGTGGTGTCCAATTGCTTAACTGATTTATTTTCCATTCATTTCTGTATCTCATAAAACTTTTTCTTTTCCAATCACAGTCTGTTACAAACTTTTCAGTTTTCTCACAGTTTATTCAATGAGATTAATGTTTACAATTTTAAGGTAATTAAAAATTATTGGTTGAAAGGGAAAGCAATGGTATTATAAGATAAAACCATATAATTCTCTTATAAATTTTTGTTAATAGAAAAACTAATAAAAATTTAGATTTCTATCTAATATAATATAATGTCTCCCACAAGAAGAATGACACCTAAGTTTTATGTTCTGCGATAAATTGTTAATTTCCCTTAATTAACTGATTTTCGCACAAAATTGAGAACATATTTCACTTTTACTTTAAAACGAAACCTTCAAAATATATAACTATTTTTTATATAAATATTTTTATGCGTTACGCTTAAACTTGAATTGACGTAATTTTAAGGTTAAAACTCCAGATAAGATTACATAATATTCGGTTTTATAAAATAAATGGTGTTATTTGGAGAAATTTATATACAAACAGGTGAAGAATTATAGTTAAGATTATAAGACATTTTCATTTTTACAGAAAATTATTATAGACATAAAACTTATATTTCAAGTTCAAAATTCATTGATTCACGAAATAAGTAATTCCTGACAAATCCAAAATCATAATCAGGATAATAAGTATGTATAGTATTAATGTCTAATACATTGTTCAAACGCTTGAACACAGTAAGTAATAATTTCATTTATATGCAAATCAGGCGAAAACGTATTTTTAGCTAATTTTCCGTTTGAGACACAAAATGAATAGCATTCCAATCACAGCAACCATTCATCAGTTGAAACTTTCAGCACAAAAATTATTCTCTTAAGGCTATAAACGCTGACCACCAATGATGATAATGTTAACAACGATAGGTCTCAGCTCAACAAAGACTCGATAAATCTCTCTGCCATTAATACAATATAATTAAGGGAAAGACTGTCTGAATGACAATACTATTTCTCTATTTCTCCTCAGGTAAAGTCGATTCTAAACATAAATATAATTTTCACAACAGTAGTCGGTCTTATCTTTCAAGCGCTAATGATTTCTAAAAGTATATAACTTTTGATAATAGCAATGACTTTGTAGGAAAAGAAATCATTTACGAAATTTTTATGCAAATAAGGCAATGAAAATGAAAAGTTAATTATAGTTCTTATGGTACTGTCATTTTTATTAATAATTTGAAGAACCATTTCGTGTCAATAGTGCCGTTATATTCGTCAAACATCTGCTGTATAACTAAAACAAAGGCAAGCGTTTAGCTTTTGATATTAGTGATCAAACTTTGAATGTAATAATTTTCAAATTTAATTATAAAATTCTCATTTTATAGTACTTTAGAGAATGCTTTAGAGAATTCTGAATAAAATCCTAATTTAAATGCAAACCAGGAGTAGAAAACATTAACTTCTATTAAGATAAAAATAGATGAACTTAAGGAACCTTCAGATTAACTTTCAATTATGGCCTTTAAAAGTTGACGAAACACTGCATTCTAACAAAAGTTTTAAGTTTCAAGTGAAGGAAATTGTGATATAATGTTTGGCTAAAATATTTTCCAAAAATTTTTCCATTGCAAACATTTAGGCAACGGATGTGAATGTTGTTGATGTAATTGTGAGAGAGCACAAGCATTTAGCATAACTCATAATATACGTAGTATTGATGCGTGTTATATAAGCAAAAGGCCGGCTCTGGTGTTCTTAAACAACTGATACTTTATGACAGACAAAACACAGCCTGCATTTGAGGCAATTCTGCGACGATCTCTGGGGTAGGAATGAAATGATTACTCTAAATATGCAATACTTACTAAATAACATTAAAAAGTTTGTTGTAATAGATATTTAAATGTTATTTTTGATGTCATAAAATCATTAATTTTGAGAAAGTTTTTAAAACTTGAGTCGAGAATATGCTGTTTGTATTCAAATTACAAAAATACAAGCTTGAGATGAAGGAGAAAAAATTAAGAAAAGTATTTCTTTTGCAGGAGAAAAAATTACTATTACTTGAAAATGTAATATATCATGGCTTGGAGTGATAGAGGGCCAGGAATGTCTCCTACAGTCAAACATACTTATCACAAACATTTATTATGATCGCAATAAAGTAGTATTAATATAGAATTTCTTGGAATTTTGGCATAAATATGAAAAATTAATTAAATTTTCAAGAGTGAGATCATAAATGTAATAATGCATACAAAATAATTTGTTTTACATAAGATAAAAATAAGTTGTCTTTAAGGAATAAAGTTATTTATGCCATACTGTAGTATCAAAATTCAGCGATGCTTTTGAAAGAGCACTTACACTATATTTCATGATTTCCATATTTATATATTGCCTCCAATAGTCTTTGAACTACACATGAGTTACGTTTATTGACTTTCAATGATACTACTCTTTCAATTTATTTGGTGTATACCTATAGAAAGTAACTCTACTCAAAAGAATAAATGAATAATAGAGTCTTTAAAAAACCATTGATCTGGAGTTTAGCAAAGTTACACATATATTGTTTAGGCATAAAATGGATATAAATCATAATACGGATAATTAAAATTAGAGATGTTTTCAACTGATTTTAAATGAGTTATATTTAACATTAACATAACATTTCTGTAATATAGTTAGCTTAAAAAAATTAATTAAAGCTTTTTCTAATTAAAATTCATAATTAATAATATATTATAAACTAATAGTATAAGTGAGACATTTGTTTACAAACGACATAAAAAATTAGTTATATTAATGAGCTTTTAATAGAAATAATAAAGATATTTGGGTGGAAGGGTTGGTCCTTAATGTAGATATAATTTAACTTTAATTAGTTTAGCTCTGCATTCAATGGTGAATATTGAGCACAAAATATTATGTACACCATCGAAATGTATTCTCTCTCAAACTAAAGTAAATTATATAAAGTGAATCTAATTTTATAAATTAACGTTTTGTGCAATAAACATATTAAGTACATTTGGGGTATTAGAAAATTTTTTATAATTCAAAAAAAGTTCTATAGTTATAAATCATCCAAATCAGAGATCTTCACACTTAATAAAATTCTACTCAATTTTAAAAAGTGGAACTTAATTTGAAACATAGCATACATGCAAATCTCTATCTAACTCATAAACGGAAAAACTTTCTGGTGTTCCGCTTTTTGAAGAGATTATATCTGTGTCAGTACTGGCAAATAGTTAAAAGGGACCCTTGCATTACAGTTTGGTCTGTTATCAAACTTTACTTGTTAGCATTCAATAATAATAGTACTGCACTTTTCGTTCAATGAGGCATAACTAGAATAGCGATGGGAATACACTATCGGCGGTCCATTTTATATAAAGGTCTTCTCTTGTTATTATTGTTAGTGGATCTCAAAGTTGTGACTACTATGCTATACTATACTATATATTATTGTTATTACTTTTGTATTTCCATGAAGTTAGATATGAGCAGTCGATGTGAGTCATGCTGTGCGAAAGTAACTCTTATTACATAATAAGCTTCAAGTTATTGAATACTTCTGAAGCTAAACCTGATATACAGTATATCATCAAAATTCTATATTAAATGACATAAACCTTTTCTTATGAAATTATCAAAAGATGAATCAAACAGACTTTATTATGCAGTAATCATAGCTTATGTGAATAATACTTTTTAATTGTATAGAATTTTGTGTATTGTGAAAGGTATCAATTGATAAGAATGGTGTGACATGTTATACCATTTATACAATTGAATTGTTAAACCTCTAGTAATAAGAAGAGTATGTGTGCAAAAACTAGATTATGATAAGTATAACTTTGAAATAGAGATATTTTAACAAAAGAAATGGCTATAAATTGAAAGCTCTTCCTTTTTTGATATAAAGTGCGCTCAGAAGTTGACAGTTAAAACTTCATTTTTTCAAACAATAAATACATGCGCGCGTGAAAAAATGGTTTTGTTATACTAAAGCTAATGCTGTTTTGTTAGTGTCCTGCAGAATGTAGATAAGCGTTACGGTTAACAGTAATGCTATTTTGACATAACGCTCAATAAATATTAATAATATTGATAAACAGCTAAGGAAACAACTTTGAGAACACACAATGAACAAACATAAGGTTACTATTAAATAGCATTATGCGTTTCATAAGTATAGGGAAGGATACTATTCATTGGGATACATTTTTAAAGAATATCGTGACATAACTTGATAATAATAATTAGTTATTATCCTAAACGTAAATTATAAGTTATGATTTAATATTCTCATTGCATATGTAATGAATTTGATCTAATTTCAATCATTTACACGACTATCCCCTTATCAATTAATTATTAATAATAGGGTATTCGTTAAGCATATCGTGTTTGACAAATATTAGCATTTTTTCTATTTGTATTTTATAATCATAAATATTTATAAACTCTGTGCAAATGACATTCCGGGTAAAAAACTTAAGGTAGTCGAAAATTTTAATGATAATTTGTCTTAAAATAATTAATTACAAATTAAGAAAATTCATCAATTTCTTTGCATCATTAATGTCCGCAATTTCAAGGCTTATCCCTATAATCGCAAAATAATCAGAGGAAAAGAAAATTTTATTCCGCTCTTAATTTCGCAGAAAATTTTTCATAATAATTATATGCGTTCACACAATTCATGAGACAAAATAAACAGTACATTGAAAAAAAATTTGAATTAGAGCTCACACTCCGATTTACATCTTGAGAAGCACACAAAAGAGAGATACGCTGCTAATTATTCTATTTATTAAATAAATGATTGATTGAAACATTAACCTAATGGTTAACAATAATCAATGGGAGTCAAAGACCACCCCATAAGATGCTTCAAGAGTGGTATCTCTCATATCAACTAAAATGGATTAGACTCAAAATGACAAATAGAAAGAACTGTCAATTACTATCATAGCATTCATCAAATAAATAGGTCTAAAACGCATTTAATGCTAACTTTTCATACAATCAGATGTCAAGGCATTACACGCACCCAATGCCTGAAATCAGTTACCAATTCTTTAAAATACCTCAAACTTAATTATGTCATTTGTATTCATACAGCAAAACTCTAAATAAGCTCTTTCTTTACCTGTAGTTTGTGTGAAAAGATTTCTGATTTCTGTCTGCTATGAGAGCGTCAAGTTATGGCTGATTTTGCTTTTTTTATAATTTTACAGTTCAACTGATTTACTGTAAACTTTTTAATCACTTCACAAGTTTTAAACTATTATGATTACAGACATTAGAGATGTTTTTTGTGCAAAAACTAACAGTGAAAATGTTTTCCCTGTATTGGTCTTTCGTGAGAAATGTTTAGTTTGTGAAATGTTTCTTTTTGTGAGAGTTGACTGAATTAAAAATTTTTTTAATCTCTAACGCTTGAAGAAAAGCTGAGATTAAATTAACATTTTTATATCATGTGAAACAAGAAATACTTATCGAAATTCAATGAACTGAGAATCTAATAAAATCGAAAGTCAATTCAAAAGGCAATTAGTGGACAAAACTCGAGAGTATAACTCTTTAAAATTGTGTAACAAAAAATACTTCTATCTAAGAGTTTAAATGTAAATATTTGTCGGCATTTCTCTTTATGTATACCTCTTTTCATAGCTTTTTCGCCTTTTCTGGAATGAAAATATTTACTGCACTCGCGATTCGGTATTAAACATTCACATCCGCTCAAACATGTCTTCAAGCATTTTGCTATACATTGGTAAAAGTCAACCAAATCAAAAACGACACGCACGCAAACATACGAATCATCTCAATGTTTAGGATTAAATATTTCTTATATAATTCCCAATAAATTCTTAGAAATATTTATAACTTTAAGTGCTTATAATCGAAATACGTTATTAATAATAATCTGATATCAAATAATGATTTTAATAAAATTCAAATAATAGTTTGAATAATTTTTTTCAATTTCTAATCTTATTTTTTGCAATTTCAGTAATTATTTTGTATTTTCTATAAACGCCATCGCAATCATAAGTATAAGTCCAACCGGTCTCGTAATCACAAAATAATCTCAAACGAATCGGATAAACCATATTCTTTGGCTCTTTAGCTCTACTTTTATTATAATGATAAATGTGCAACATTTTGACCCCATCTTCAGTTTCTAAAGTTATAAACTGGTCGTGTGATTCATATGTTTCGAGTATTATTTCTGGAAGAAAGAAAAGGTCTCTCAAATAAATTTTAATATTTTCACTTTCAGCATATTTGTCAGCTCCTTCCCAATCAACTCCATCTTTGACACTTTCGTAGTTATCATCAGAAGTATCAACTTTCTCGATAAACGTGTCCTCCATTTAGTTTTAACTCACTTTTATATCCGTCTTATTTCAATTCAATTCAAATTTGAAATAAATAATTAAACTTTTATTGTGTTTCATGTAATCATTATAACAATGAAAATGTTGTTTTTCTATTTCAAAGAAATTTGAAATTTAAATTTAGAATTTTAAAATAGATTCAATTTTTTATTATTATAATAAATTAGAATATTTGAAAACATTCAAACTTGAAGTTTACATTACACAAAAATATTCGCATAACAATAGTTTTTTAGTAAAGCGAATAACTTATAAGTATAGTATACTTAAAAAACTCAAATATACTAAAATTTTGAATATTTATATCGTGTGTAACGTATTCTTTGGTAGACTTTATTTTCAAAACTCACTGAATATTTTGAGATTATTGAAATATAATATAATTCAATATTCAATATGTGCTGATAACCGATTAATTTATCATCAATTTTAAGGATTTTTTCAGATCTATTTTATCATTTGAGTTCATATTTAGCCATTTATTAAAGTCTTTTAAAATAAAAACTTTACAGAAAAGTATATATTTTAATATTTTTGAGTGTTTTAATTATTATAATACTTGAGAAACAATCTCAATAACAATACTATACATTTTTGAATATATTAATACTTTGAATAAGTAAAAGAAATAATTCAATAATTTCAATAAAGAAATATTCAATAATTCTCGATTTTATTGGATATTATGAGTTACTTATACAACATTTCAAATCCTTAGCAAATATTACGGCGAATTTTATATTCAATAAATATAAATATATTTATTGTATTTAATATTCGAGATATCTTATAAATGAGATTGAGTCGAACGACATTATATTGAGTTACTTTGAAAAATTGAACTATTTCTTGGATTTCTCATTGAACATAATGACAAATGCATTTGATAGAGAGCTACTCGTAATGAAACTGCATTCCAAGGATTAAACGCATTCCTGTAACTGTTGGATCACTTGAGAAAGAATGAGAGAAATTTGATAATTGCTCCAAATCTTTGCTCTATTAGGAAAAATATTGATCAGTTCACGTTATTTAAGCATTATTTTCTACACTAATTCATTCTAAAATATAGTGTCGATTCGGGTCTTAACATATTGACAACACTCTAACTCTTAATTTTGATTTAGTCCTACTATCTATGCATTAATAAAATTATTGTGAATTTGAACTGTTATCAAAATGTTATGAATGGTCTTATTTAGTTATATTATTAGTGATAATTCAATATTATGTATGATTAGCTGTTTAGGATCTTTCTGAATAAAAACAACACTTGATATAAGTTTGACGGAGTTATAGATATCTTAAGCAAATATATTATTCAAATAAACACTGCGTCTCATTGTGTAGACAAGAGTCAAGACTACTGCAGCGTTCTTACGAACATTTGCATATCTATATCTCTTGAGCTCAATGAGCACACTTGTAATTGTACTCAAACGCTTCCGAAATTTCAAAGAAGTGAAAGATTATTAAACTATGGTTTCATTTAATTTAAATGTTAATATAAATAATTACTTTATAATTAATGGGAGTATAGAACGGAAAATGTTTGCAAAGAATGATTATTAATAATTAAACTTTGATTTAGTCTTATATAAAATTAAGGTCTTTATAAACTTGGGAAATAATGTGCTTAAGAGTGACACTTAATCAATAAATTTTTAATTAATTAATTTTTTATGTGAATTTTTAAAGAAAGACCCGCACAAGTGATTGTTCCAAAAATTGCATTTTAAGCAGAACTTATATTTTTGTTATCAACTCATTTGTCATAATAAACATACCGTAAGTAATAGTAATGGCAATTGTGTGAAAGATTTTTGACTTAAAAGATATTTAGTGAGTATTTATAGCGGGAAGTAATAACTTTAAATTTTAAATCATTGGTCCTTTTATTTGTTTCTAAAGAAAATAATTTTAAATCTATCAGAAGAAAGCAGTAGTGCTAAAGGTTTAATGTTATTTTAAAAAGATATGAAAGACATATATTTCACTATCCGATGAAAATTAGATTATCGTTAAAATGTTAAAAGTCATTAAAATAAAACTTTCTTGAGTTATAAAAACTTGAAAAACTCAAATCATTGACACTGAAAACTCCTATCTATTGGATAAAATGTTTTATGGTTAATGGATTTTAATTTAATGATACCACACATAATGTTGACTGTTAATGATGGACACACTTTACCCATCGCATAAACATTGATTTTGGTGTCGAATTTATGCAGTTTTTTGAAATACTAGTTTTTAGTTAAAGCAAATATGTTTTTTGGAAGAATGTTTGTATTGATATTTCAAGGGTTTGGCATTCATAAGGGGAATACCAGTATATAGTGTCGCTTTAGTGCATAATCCAAGTGCCTATTTGTGTTTCTTTTATGCATTTACGAGTTGACAATATTTTACAATTGCCTCTAATATGATATGTTTCTTAAATGGTTTTTTGTTTCAATATTACCTCTCATTTTGTGAAAATCAGAAAATATTCATTTTGATAAGAATATCAATTATTTTCAAAGTGCGAACAGGAATTTTGAGACTATTGAGCATAATATCATTTTGCTCTAAATGGCAATTCATTTGTTCAGGATTTGTATAATTGATGTCTAAAACTCTATTTTTTTAATCTTTGAAAGATTCGGCAAATCTGGTATTTTCTTAAATAAGGGAAAATGTTGAACCTTAGAGTTGAGTGGGGAGTGTTAGGGAAAGTGCATAAAAGTGTGTGAAACAAGAATCGGAGAGAAGCAAGCATTAGATGAAAGAGTAGAGCTTTTAAAGTAGATTTTGCCGCACAAGGAAAACATTTTTGCAAAGAAGCGTAAAACGTTGCACGGCTTCAAAGATGAAGATAAACGAATAGTACCGGAGGTTTAGATAATTGAGTTCAGTATAAATTTTGCGCTTTGAAAATGTGTCTTTGAGTAAAAGTTAAAACCAGGTTTTAGTGTCAAAATAGTTCAATGTTAGCAATAAATTTCAAGTAGTGTTCAGCTATTTATGGGATTATTTCTAATTTTATTGCTTAACAAAGTTTTGTTTGATTTAATGGAAATAAAATTTTCAAAAACTTTTAAACTAAAGCTATACTCTGTATATGAATTTTAAACAATCACATAATTTTAATGATGTTAACAAATTTTTTAACTTATTCAATACATTGAAAAATGAGTAGTAATGGAATTTCAAAAAGATGAGTCACAAACAGTGTAATATATTTATAATTTTTTCAATTAAATTTATTTCGAATAAAATTTTAATTTTTTATAATTACTATAATTGCTTCCATTGCTTTCAAATATTAATCCTTGAAATATAAGTAATTTACCGGTATTTATATTTAGAAAATTTTTTAACCATTAAAAACTTTTATAACTAAATTCCCAATTCTATTATTGTAAAAATTAATTTATATTACATTATAGTAGACTCACACACACACTGACACCATTTAAAAATAATACTCATTTTGCACAACTGTTTTTGATTTAAAAAATTGTAAATTTCCAAGAATACCTGCAGGCGGGCATTGATTATCACAATGAATATTTGTAATTAACACTTTGTAATTATAGTTATTGTGGTTCTTGAGTTGCAGAAAAGATTTCTCAGAAATTATTAAATACTTCCTAAACTGAACAAACATTTCGTGCTATTCCTCATCATTACTAAATGTGAATTTCAATTCTAAACAATTTGTTCCGCTGAATGTCTAATCAATAAATTTTTAATCAAATGCTTGATTAATTTGAGAGTTTATTTAATAACTTCTACTATAGTTCTAAACACACTTTGACTTCCGCTATAAACAAAGATTCTCTTATTCTTCGAACATGAAATTCTGGCCGACTGTAATTCAATATATAGCTTAAGTATTGTAATTGAAATCAACTGTTTCTATGCACTTAAATCTTACCGAATTCTTTGCTCTGTATTAAAATATATCGTTTCTGTTTTTAATTGAATTTTCAAGAAAAAGAGGAAATATGTTAACAATATTTCAAAGAGGAGACAGTTTTAGTGGCAGAATACCAAACATTGTCTCATTTCTCGTCTTACTATAGACTTGGAAGAAACATACTTCGAGTCACTATCACTGTCACAAAAGTAACCCAATCCATGATTGATGAGCTCAACAATGCGCATATTCTACCGGTATTTCAAAGTGCATACATCGAAGAGAAGCCTTCCATCTCTCAATGATCATCATAATTATCACCACTTGCCTTCTAGGATGCGTACGCTTTCTCAGTTTCATTATTTAATTGAAGGCTAATTCAAAAAACTGAACATTAATTGCATATATTTATAAATTTCAAATACTAACTGACTCTGTTCTGGTTTTAATTTAACATTTCTTTATATTTTGTTTGTTTCATTTAATTAGCTTCAAAGCAATCTTCAATAGTCAAAAACATGTTTTCCTTTTCGTGAATTTGATGGATCACTACTTTACGTGCATAAAAAGTAATATCGAGTTATTACTAATTTTTCTCTCTCATCATTTTTTCTTTCTTTCCATTTAAAGCCGTCCCTAACTAGAAAACAATCTTTTTCTTCAAATTAAAATTAATTCTCGTTAAGAAATTTACTCTTTTTGTTATAACTTATATCAAACTAAAAGCTGTAATTTTAGTTTGATTTCAATTTAAATTAATATGTTCTTGAAATGAAGCCTAATATTCGTCAAATGGGTGTGTCTTTGAATCGAAACCCTTTTTTAATAAGCTAAATGTCTTTTCAATGCACACATTTAATGCAGCACTAAATCTAATTTGAAAGAATATTAAAACAAACATAGGGTGTTCTTGAGAGTATAGTGCAAAATACTATATAGTATATAGTATAGCACTATATAGTATAGTATGGAAATATAAATTATAATTGATGTTTATCACAACTATAGTAAACTTACTTTATTCTATATGTTTAAGAAGGTTCTGGTTTTTATTCTTATGGCTTTGGCATAAAATGATAGTCTAAACTCACGTTCAAATATTTGAAATTCTTAATTTTTTTTTGTTTAAATTTTTACATTAGATTTAAGTAAGTTTACAATAAATCATGTGATATGATATCGAGTACTTAAACTTAATGAATACGGAAATGAAACATCGATATGTTCTTGTATTCATGGGCGTAGGAGCCAGTGGGGCAAGGGGGGCCATAGCCCCTTCACTTTTTTTCTTGGCCCCCTCACCCATGTATTTAGCCCCTCCACTTTTATTTCCTGATCGATGATTTAA
>JAQGCH010000329.1:0-25899 GCA_034699485.1 Nanhermannia elegantula | reverse complement strand
ATAAGACTATTATTACTAAGTTTTGAATAAAGTTTTTAATTTCAGTTAAAGTTCAATTTGAAATGAGTTTTATTCTTTTTAATAGAGAATGAGAATTATTTTTTCAGTCTGAAAATGTTTTTTTATGTTCCTGAACAAAAATATCAAACCTTTAAAGCAAAATATAATTTTAGTGATAAAACTAATTTTATAAAACGAACCCACTTTCCTTATTGGCATGGATTTTACAGTTATTCGCGGATTTCTTCTAAAGAAGTACAGAATCTAATACGGTATCAACACTTATATCTCCACAAAAGCTTACAGGCTTTTCAGAAATGATTAGCAATTAGATAAAATTGGACTTCTGCCCAGACTTCGCCAAGGCAGGGTTGGTAAGTGGCTCGTACCCCCCTAGGCTCCGAAATTTTACCTATGTCCCCCCTTTGGTTTCTATGCTTACCAACCGCCCAGTATAGGTATTTATTTGTAATCACTATAATTAGGTGTGTAAACCGACTTGTAAAAAATTGCCATACAAAAACCAGGAGTTCACCTCACTTGAATTTTGAGAATTTCCCCATAAACCACAAAATTGTGGGTATGCTTCTGCCTCGTTTGTACGCCAGCACATAATATACAGGTATATCTAGGGTACTTTTTAGATTTTACTTCTCAAAACTCTATCGAGTCAAATATATTTATTAATTAAATGAATAACATTTCCTTCTTATACTATAACAATGCAATTCTTGGTTAATAAATGCCAATTTTATTTCTTTATAATTATTTGTCTATTTTTTCAATGCAATTGTTTATTAAATACATCAAATAAACTTTTGAAAATGTGCCTTTCTCAAATTTTAAGGCTAAGTTATTTTTAGTGTTAATCTGCACTTCTCAAGAATATATTTGATAGAGTGTTAAAGTTCTAAATAATTATGAAACTTGACTGTTCTTTTGTCTCAATGATGAAAACTATTTATTTTAATTGTAGACTAGCACTAAATATTTTTAGAGACATTTGAATACATTTTGAGTTTTTTGTGTGCATTTATTATTTTTTATAAGTATTAAGTAATCTATTGAAAAGGCATTCTTTGGAAAAAATATGGTATTTTATGGACTGATACCTCCAATAAAGTTTATATTAGAGATACTCAAGTTACTGATTGGGTACTTATAATTGGAGGTATTTGAAAGATATTAGCGATTATGGCAACTTATTTAGTTATAACTAGTAGTTATTTACCTCAATATATACAAACAATAGGTACGGGTAAATGCTTCTCAAGTTTTCATAAACAATTATTTAGACATTTTAAATAAGAATCAATTGAAATGAGAACAATAACTAAAAAGTATAACGTTGTTCTATCATTTTGTAATGGTTTGTGCTAATACTTTTCGATTTTATTAGGCTCTTATAGCGGTTAATAAAAAAAATATTTCTTAATTTCGAATATTCATAGCGTAATGAATAAGGATGGGACTTTATGCACTAAAATATGCAATATAAAGTTCACAAATTTGCAATATTTTGAGGCTATGTCAAAAACTCAGCGATTTTTAGTCAGAATTTTTTTATTATAAATAGTTTTCGCGCCAAAAAAATATTATTCGCGAAAAAATTTTGTTCTTTTAAAAGATAAACATTATAAATCAGCATTTTTAATTCTTTCATCTAATATATTGAAATATAATTCTGATAAAAATGCTTTCAAAAATTTAATAAAAATCAAAGGGGGAACCAAGGTATGAATTTTAAAATTCTAATTGAAAATCTCATAATATGTCATATTATGCAAAAACTCCCAAAATATGCATTTTTATGCAAATTAAAACTACTATTACTCGTCTTATAATTATGTAATTCGTGCTTATTTTTAAGTTTTATGGCTATAACTACAAGCATAAAAAACATACAAATATGCAAAAGTCCCATTCCTAGTAATGATATATCACCTCAAACTTGTGGCATTTCTATGTATTCATTTTGAAAAAAGTCCATTTCATTCGTTTCTATACATTTGATTTGAAACTTTTATTTTAAAGGTTCGCTTTTTCTTGTTATTTTGATTTCTAGATTTAGTTTTATGTTTTAAGTGATCAATTTTCCGAAATACTATTAGTTTATTAGAAACCCCAATCTCTTATGTAAACTAATATTTTAGATTTTAATCAACTTCGATGAATGTCAATAATCAATCTCAAAATTAAAGTTTGAACTCAATATCATTGGTTTTTCCAACATTTTAACACAAAGTATCTGTCTATCAATGAGTTGAAAGCACTTCAAGTTCTAAACTCAACTCATTGTTTTGCATTTATTATAATTTTATGCCATTGAATACCTGTCAGAAAATAACTATAAAACAATTCATTTTTCTGAATCTTTTGTAAAGAAACAAAAATTTCTGCATTAAATTTTTTTATTTAAACAAATTTATAGTTTCATATATTTATTCTTTTAAATGACATTAATTTATTAATATTAAGATCTATTGCATTTACTTTAATATATGTTACAAAACATTCAGAAAAATTGTTTGTTTTTTAGTTATTATATAAATGGTATTCAAAGTTATAAAACTATACTTTTGGGTAAACCTTTGAGTTGAGTTTAGAACTCGAAGCGCTTTTCAACTTATTGATAGACTCAAACTTTGTTTCAAATTTTTGGGGAACCCATGATTTTAAGTCAAACTTTAAGTCTATTGTAAACAATATCTAATAAAAAACATTTAATCATAAAGTTTAAAAAGTTTCAAATTATTTAGTTTTGAGGAGTTTTTATGGTTTTTCTACTGGAGATTTATCCTAAAGCTTATTAAATTTTAAAGTAAAACATTTGACTCATTTGTAAAATGCGGCTAAACATCAATAAAACTCTTTAATATCATTGAAAACTTATTCAACACTTAATTTGAATGATTAAAAGCGACTCCATTTCCTGGAGACCTCGGATTTTATTGAGATTAAAAAATGAGCGAAAATGATGATTTCAAATACATTATGTTATTTAGGCTTAAAAATGAACAATCTATAGATTTTTTGTACCGGATTCCTTGATTTTAGTTTTAAATTCCCTTTTTATGCTTAAAACTAGTTTTGAAGCTTAGACTTACTCTATTGGGTTATGCGGTGACCCAATCTTGAGTTGAGTCACATTTTCTTTTAGTTTCTGTTTGTGATGCTTTCGCTTTTACACCTCTATTATAACTGATAAAAGACTATTAAAGATTAATTTGAAGAAAATATTCAAAATTTATAAATTAAATGTTAGTATAAAATAATTTTTTAGTGTTTAAATGTTTTCATTTCAAAAATTTGTGTTAGACATGAAAATCGTTTTTCATCAGTAAAGCTATCATTTATTCTTCCGGAAATAATTCCCGGAAATCTTATTATTTTGCTCCCGAATCCCTCCCTTTTTTAATTGTTTTTACTCTTGAAAATAGGTTACCAGTCCTTATTGATTGAGTTGACTCTCATTTTCAAGGGAAAAGACTCGTTATAACAAACTATATTCAAGTTTTCTTCAATAGTTGTATTGTCTCAATACTAAAAGTTATGATAAGCAATAAAAGATCTCAAACAACATAAATTTGTATATTTTATAACAAAGTAACTGTCTCTATATCTAAATATTTATGAAAGCTTCATATAGTCTTCGATTAGAATAAGATGGCATTAACTTTAAATAAATGTTTGAAATTATATTTTAGATTTTGTTTATAATTTTTTTTGTTGGTTAAATTCTAAAAACTATATACAGATTATTTAAATTTAAATTCAAGTTTATTTTCACATAACTTATTTAGTGAGGCTATTGTTAAAGTAGCCATATATCAAAGATTACAGTTAACAATATAATGGTCCTGTGGATGATACTCAAAAAAAATATTTTTTACCGATATATAACTTATAAAATGAAGGAAGCAAACTTTTAAAGCAGACATATATAAAATTAGAATAAAATTACTGTAATTTATTTATGAGTTACAGCAACAAAATATTTGATTGTGGATCAAATCACATATTACTCACAAAGTTTGATTTGAAAACATAAAAAAATGAAATTAACAATTAATTTGTGTCAAAATTGAATAATTTCACAATTTGGATAAATTTTTAAATTAATCGATTTTTAATATTTAGGTTTTATGGAAAGGTATCTGCACTTAAATCACTAATGCCTAAAAGGGTTTTGTTTGAGTACGGTATGAAAAAATTTCAGTATAAGCCCTCAAATCACTTGTTAGCAAAGGTCTAATGACAATAATGATAATCAATACATTTGAAACAGAAAATATCACCTCAAGCTCTAACTTTGAGTGGCCCTGTTTTGAATATAACAGGAACTCAATTTTTGCATACTTTCACACTTTATATTTTCGTGAAGAATGGCATTCATTTATAATTGTAAAGAGATTTGAGAATTAAATGAGTATTAAACTAATTTTTAAAACCTATGATGAATACTAATGACTTTATGTAAAATTTGATCCTTTTTATGCCTTCCAGACTGTGTATCCTCAATGTCTCATTCAATTATTAATTATTAAAAACCCATTTTTATTCTTTGACTCGAAAACTTGATTCAAAAAAGAAGTTATTAAGAGTAAAATTATATGACTAGGAATCACTTCATGCACATTAAAAATAAGTCACTCAAGTCATGTAAACCATAAAATGTTTAGACACAGTGTGATTGAAAAGTTTTTAAATCAATTCACGTCCTGCTAATCAGTGGTGAACTGAACTAATAAGTTATCAGTTAAGAATATAATGAAATAAGTTGAGGTCACATAAACACTACTAAAAAATTGGTGGAAAGTTGATGCAAATCGAAAATAGCCTTCAGAATAAAATTTTTGGCGCTAAGAATCAGGTCAAACGGTAAAACTTTCGATTTCCTTTAAAGAGGAAACTTTCAAATCTTATAGTGATGTTAATGTATGTAAAACTACATTCACTTTGTCATAGAAACCAAAGAATATTCAATTTAATTAAGTGTTTCGAAATTTATTTCACAAATCAGAATGTAGTTTAAGTTCAGTTTTGGTTAATTCTACTTTATTTTGCTTCTGATTAACTTATAAGATAATTAATTGTAAAGTAAACCACATTTTAGTTGAGTATTTGTTTCTATGTAATCACTTTTTTGATAATTATTTAATTAAACATTCTTTCAGTGAACGTTATTTTTCATCGTTTTTTCCTAATGTTTATTCAATTCTAAACGAGTTTCGAAAAAAAGTTTAAAATTACTTTTATATGATATTGGGTTAAGTTTTGCATTTGGTTTGTAATTACAACTTATCATGACTTAAATTAAATTTAGACTTAAATTAAATTAATTTATTCAAAAGAAGATGTGTTCAAAAATTGTGAAAAAAGATATTAATGATAGCTATAAAGTGGAAATTGTTTGGAAAAATGTAATTATTATGTTTTTACTACATTTGGCAGCACTTTGTGGTTACTGTCGTCTCATTACAGGTATTTGTGCTTTCATTTATTCTGGCGATCATTTTATTTGTATAACAAAAGATACTTTTATACCATTTACTATACAAGTAATTAAAGCTGAGATTCCCATTTCAAATATGGTATTAGGTTTTTGAGTACCAATGAAAACCCAGTTAAATAACAATTTAATTATAAACTTAATGACAAAAATTGAATAAAATAAAATTTGTTCAAAAATGATGAAAAACGTTTAAAATGTGCCTCAATAGAATTTAAATAAATTGAAATTTTCTCAAAAACTAATGCGTACCATCAGATATGATATCGCTTTTTTGCTATCATTTTTTGCTTTATCGCTACCTTTTGGCAACCAATGAATTAATGACTAACTCAATAATTATTTTATTTGCTTTCCTTATGATTTCAATTAATATAAAAAATGATAACTTCAACAAAATGATTAAACAAGCATTTTCTTGCATTCAGGATCAGCTAAATTCTCGTCAAATGTATATTATTTCTTTATTGCTATTTTGAGTTCATTCGGAATACTTGCCGGTGCACATAGGCTTTGGTCTCACCGTTCTTACAAAGCTAAATGGCAATTAAGAGTTATATTAGCCATTATGCAAACAATGGCTCTTCAGAATGATATATACGACTGGTGTAGAGACCATAGAGTACATCATAGGTTTTCTGAAACAGATGCAGATCCACATAATGCAAACCGAGGCTTCTTTTTCTCACATATGGGTTGGCTTTTATGTAAAAAACATCCCGAAGTTATTTCTAAAGGAAAACTCGTAGATATGAGTGACTTATGGTATGAAAAATTCATGATTTGTTCGTGAATTGTAAATCAATTGTAAACTAAATGAAAGTGATTTGAAAACATTTTTCAAGATTAGGTCGGATCCTATCATTAGATTTCAGAAAAAGTATTATTATCCTTTAATAGCAATATTTTGGCTTTTAATACCTGTTTCGATTCCAATTTACTGTTTTGAAGAAAGCTTTTTAAATTCGTTTTTATTAAATATGTACCGCTATGTATTATCGCTACAAAACACATGGCTTGTCAACTCATTGGCTCACATGAGAGGCTATAAACCATATGACAAACATATTAATCCAAGAGAGAATCACACAGTGGTAAAAATCTACAATTAAACCCATTTCCATAACAAGGGCCTATCAGTATAGCACTTTGTATACACTCATAGGCCCTTCTTATAGAAATGGGTTCAATTATTATTAACATTATTTTGTTTAAATGATTTCATTTTTAAGGTTTACCTATCGTTGGGAGAGGGATATCACAACTATCATCATACGTATGAATTAGTGTTTCTTCTTTTCTATTATATTAATCATTTTTACTTACTATACCATTCTGTCCATACTTATCATTCTGTCCATACTTACCATCCTGTCCTTCATTCATAGGTTTCCGTGGGATTATTCTGCCTCTGAGTATGGCTGGAAATATAATTTCAATCCCGCCACCGCTTTCATCGACTTTTTTGCTTTCATTGGATGGGCTTATGATAGAAAAGTTCCATCGAATGAAGTTATTGAATCTCGAGTTACCAGAACTGGAGATATCGGCGCAAAACAAACTAGTTTTACAGTCCATTACTCTATATATGATTTTATATTTGGTTTAATATGTCTCACTTGGCCCGTATGGTTCTCTATATCACTTAATTTAATATTCTTTTAAATAAACAAATTAAAAATTTTTTGTTATTACTAAGTTATCAAAGTTGTTGAGTAGAACTTTATCAAACTTTTTTGTAACATTATTTTAATGATTAATTCGAAAGCTTTAAAAAGGTTCTCAAGTATTAGCAATAATTCATATTTTTATATTTGACTTTCAATTTTCCTAATAATGAATCAAAAATTTGTGATATTCGTGATAATGAGCGCTGTTCTAAAGCAGGGCCAACGGTAGGGCTTTATAACCCCAGCAAAGCATTGTGTCTGACCCTTCCCTATATAGAAAAGTATATTTTTATATGAATTGCTAAAAACCAACAGAAAAGGCAAATTTATATTGTTTACTATAATGGGACTCTATAACAGACAAATTCTTGCTATGGCACTGTTCTAAGGGCTTAATACCCAGTTATGTTTCAAATCCTGATCACATCAATAAATGATAATTGTTTACAATAATTATAAAAATTAAATAATCTAATGGTGTATTCTTATATTTTTAATTTTATAACATTTTGTCTACTTTTTTCATATTTTACATTATCTCGTGTTTTAAAATAAAAGCTATTTTTAAAAATTGTACCGTTTATTGCATGGATTCATCAGAAGAATAATAGATTAATAAATGAAGTTATATTTGTAAAGGTGTGCTATATTTTTCACTATTTTTGTCTATTTTTGCCTATTTTTGAAACTGCTTTTGGTATTGATTCTGTTTAAGCTAATTATCATATACTTACCATTTGACCCACTTGACCCATTTTGACCCATTTGACCCATTTAACCCATTTTACATACACTCAATTCTTAATCCTTTGGATGTCCGGCTACTGACCTCTCATCCTAAACCTTGCATTAAAACTTATTGTAATCTTAACCTCAAGACTGTCAGAGCCGCCAAAGAGTAGACTACTTTCAAATCACTATACTTTTCAATTGTAAATCAAAGTTTATATTTCTTTAAATAAAATAATTGTTTATAATTAAAACGACTGCAAACTTATTTCGTGATATAAATCAATTGAATAAAGACTGCTATTTATTGCTCATTAAATGATTTCTTAGAAATATTAAATATTAGCGATTGAACGCAATGTATGAATGAGTTTTCATTTTAAGCAAATATGTGATTACTGTGAGATTCTATGCATAAATTGTTTAAAAACAAATTATATTTGTTTATTATATAAAATTATTTCATTTTGTTCCATAAAAACTTTGTTTATTTTTATATGTAATTGACTTGACGTTGGCCCTCGAGCGCTGACACACCTCACACCCTCCGCTAAAATTGGACGCTATATTATGCTATATGTTCGCCGAAGAAAGCGAAACGCTCGAGGGTTTTCTTTACTTTATGGTCAAGTGGCATACAGTGCGTTTTCCTGTATAGCAGATAAGTATTACACTAATACCTAACCCTTCATAAAGTTAAGTTTAGGTTAGGTTTTAGTGCAATACTTATCGGCTATACAGGAAAGCGCACTGTATGCCGCTCGGCCATAAAGTAAAGAAAAGCCGATTTCAGAAGTGAAGCGGGTTGCGGGCGGGCTGGTCCCAAATAAACAGAGCTGCGGGTTGGTGGGTTTAACCCACTGGCCCACTTGTAACACACGCACTAAAATTAAATATATAAATCATTTGATGGCATTGACTCACAAGTCATTTGAGACATTAATTTGCTTATATTCAAGTTTTGGGTTACTATGCATTGCATTCTTGTACTGAATATTAGTCTAATTTGTTTTTATTTTTTGCATATATTTTGAATAAATAAAAAATAACGCAAATGTAAGTTAAACAAAAATATTGTATTAGATGCTTCATATACTCCAGTTATAAAACGGGGGTGCGGCGGCCCGCGGGCCGGGCCGGTTAAAATACTTGCGGGCTGCGGTTGGGTTGGGCCTCAGTTTTAAAATATAAGCGGTCCGCGGGCTAAAGCGGGCCGACACCGCGCGGGCGAGTTGGCAAACAATAATATAAAGAGATAATAGATTTTATATTATAGTAAAATAATTTGAATCTTTAAACGAAAAAATAGTTATTTTATAATACCTTTGAATTGTCAGTTAATATACAAAATAAAACTTGAATTGAAAAACAATTATAATTATAGATAATATAAATGCAAATTCTTGCGCATGCAATGCAATCAGTTTTAAATTATTTAAATGAAAACAATTAAATATAAATCTTAATACAAAATACTGAATGAAAAGGAAATAAGGCATTAAAGCGAATGTTCACCAAACAGGATAGTGAACACCAGTGGTTTCCATAGCCCTAAAAAATTCTTGTTCACTGTGTCTGTTGAGCACATGATTCTTCAATTTATGCAAAGTGTCAATAGAATAATGACAATCAGTTATAAGACACTTAAATGGTTTGTTATCAGTATCGAAATGACTCTTATAATGACGAACCAGTGTTTTCCTGAAATAAGTGAAAAACTCGCACGAGTCGTAAGTGCACTCATACTTCACTTTTGAACCGTTGACATTAGAGTTCGATTCATTCATTTGTTGGTCATCAGGAAGCGTGTGGTGCTCTTTCATGTGTCGCTTCAGATTCTGTTTATAAATATAACGCGAACCACAATTCGCTATTTCACAAATCCATTCTCTTGTTAACGACGGCTTATCTAAAAATTAATTATTAATTTTGAATAGAATTCTATATAATATAGTTTATCCCCGTTATAGTGAAACAGTTGGTACCGAAAAATGCCTTTACTATAACGGAGTTTCACTATAAGCGAATACAAGTTAAACGGCAATAAAGTTATATAATTTTACCCAACTCTTCACTATAAGAGGGTTTTCACAATAACGGGGTTCACTATAACTGGGATGAACTGTAATAAAAAAATACTTACTATCTATTTTAGAGTTGGAGACATTAGGGCTTATAATGACTGACTTTTTATAAACTCTCTTAACAGGACTTTTAGTTTTATTTGACGTGTGTTTAGTCTTTTGGTGTTTATATAGACCGGAAATGGTTTGATATGAATTATCACATCCCTCATAATTACAGACAAATGTTTGATTATTTTCATTACCACTAATACTGTTATTATTGCAAACTTTTAGCGGATTAAAAAATTTGACGCCAGAGTTAGAACTTGAGGTCAACTTTAAACCTTTGAATAAGGCTTTGGACAATCGTTTATGAACTTCTAATTGATGTCGTTTAAGGTTATGTTTATCGAAATAACTTCGTTCGCAATTATTATAATCACATTTCCATTGCTTATCCTTATCGTCGATTAGCGAACGCTTTCTGGAACCTGTTTTAGGGCTTTCGGCCAACTTTGGGACCACCTTTTTAACAATCAATTTCTTTTTGCTATCATTTTTGTCATTATTATAACTATTAGCGAATCCTTCAATTGCTTTCTGTTTATAATACTGTTTCTTAAAAGAGTCCGCCTTTTTCTGGCCATGAATTTGACTCATATGACGAATCAAATGATGAATTCCATAGTACTTTCGGTCACACTTAGGTATTGGACACAACAGATTTCCACCGCCATTAATACTACGATTAATTATCGTCTTCTTCTTCTTCTCGTTCTTTGCCTTTACTTTTTTAGACAAATCAGATATTATTTTACTCTTGAGAGCAAACATTTTTCCCGTGTTGTGAGCCATTAAGTGCACTCTAAGACTTCTCGTTTGCGTGAATTGTTTGGTACAAAGATTGCATTTGTAAAGCTTTTCTCCCGTATGTGTTCTGTAATGTCTGACAGCATTGCCTTTCAATTCTGTTTTATACGAACAGTTTTTCCAATTACACCGATAAGTATTGCCTTTCAATTGATTGAGTATAAGAAAAAAAGTTTAGAACTGTATTTATATATAAGTTTGCATTTAAAAGCTATTTAAGTTATAACCTTTTCATTACCTATTAGTCTTATTTTAATGGTTTCATTATTTTCAAATTTATTGTCTTCTTTTCTTTTAAGTGTCTTATTCTTCACTTTTTCTCTCATTTCAGTTTTCTTTTTCGATACTTAACAGAGAAATAAATATATTTTATTAGAACTTTATTTGAATAAATTGAAAGCAAACAAATATAATTACATTGTTTTGATTTAGTGCTCGACTTTTTAAGCGATGTTTTAGGCATCAAATCAATTATTTCATTATTAAAAATAGAGTCTATTTTTTTGTAAACTTCTTGAATGTCTTGCGTTGACTCTTGATCTGAGTCTCGATTCAAATCAATAGCTATGGACTTATCGTTTGCAATAACCGACTCATTATTATGGTCTTTGCTATTGCTTTGGTCTTTACTTCCATTTATATAACGACTGAAAGCTTTTGTTTTTGACAAGTATTCACTCACTAATAAAAATGAATTATTATTATCTTTACTTTTCTTATCATTTGGTGTAATCTCTTCTGATTCAGAAGAGGTATCGGTTTCCGCATCAGAGAGTGGTTCAGACTTCGGAATTATCTCTAATTGTATGGGAATTATTGGTTCTTTTGGTTGTTTATGATTACGATTGAGTGTCTCTGAAACAGACATATTATTATTTGTTGCCATCGATTCGAGTAATGAACTTTTTCTCATTTGTTTATCATTTGATTTCTCGCATGTCTTCAACACATGTTTGGCATTATTGGCATTCTTTGAAGAGTAGGTGTGATCTGTCTTCTGGTTATCGTTTCCTTAAATAGGAATAAAAAGTGAATTAATTATATAATAAAATAAATAAATCTAAAAAACATACGAAACGTGTTGTTCTCTTTCCGCCAATCGGTTAACTCTTTGTGCAATTTATTTAACTCTAATTCATTGGAATTTGCGATCAATTTGTTTGCATTGATTTCTTTGATGTAATTATTATTACAATTATTATTATTTATTGGATTTGAAGACAAATTCATTTCATAAAACTTTAACAATTGGTTCAAATGTTTGACATATTTTTGTTCGCAAAACAATAACTTATTTAATAAATTTATTTCATTATTAAGCGATTGGTTGTTGACCTCTAACTGTTCGCACCGTTTCTTTGCGGCTTTAATTTCAGCTGTGATTAAATCCATTATTACTCTAATTAATGATTGCTTTCATTTACTTAAAAAGAGTTAAAAGATTGAGACGAATGTCAACAATAATATGAAATCACTTTTTGTGCGCATGTCTTCTCTCATCACTACTAATATGACATCAAAACTGGCGGTTTACTTAATAAAGATTCTCTCACAGAATATGTGGTTATATTCTGTTGACTGAGCTTTAGTACAATCGATGTCTTATAATTAGAGTCAATTTTAAGTCTAAGAGTATGCAAAATATATTCTGCATTTGTACTAATGGTACGAATATGTATGGTCTGTAAATTGCAGACCGCCCTTCAATTTATGGCCACTTTTGGCTACAAGTATAACAATTTATTTTAATATAAAATTAAAGAAACATTGGTGTTAGCGAAGCAAAGGGTGGTCTGGAAACCAAATTGACATAAATATTAATTATTTGAAAGTACTTAACAAATCCCTTTTTAAATATAATACGTATAAGCCATATAAGCACAGCCGAAGCCAGCTATGGGCAAAGGGGGCCCAGGCCCCCCAAGCATTTTCAGGCATTTAAGTGTAGATCTGTAGCAATTTTAAAAAATTATCAAATCTTGGAATTTTCCTATATCTGCTCCCCCCCAAGCAAAAATTTCTGGCTACGGCACTGCATATAAGCCATTTAATTGTACATCAAATCATTTTTATTAGTTTTAAATCATATTCATTTTTCATTGAAATACTATTTTGCTAAAATTTTTTTATTTAATATGTTTATACCTGCATTTGAATTCATCTCACAGTACTGTACATAGTCGGCCAACTCATTTTGGCTCAAGGGCCGGATTAAAGTATAGTATGCATCTCGAGGGCCAATAATATAGTGGAAGATAGAAAAATGAGTTGATTAAAAAACTATCGCCTACAATATTAACAAATATTAGCCCTGAAGAAGAGTATGGATTTACTCGAAAACGTTCGGCTATAATAAAGATGATTAACTTATTTTTATATATTTTTCACTGAATAAAATGAGTTTATGACTATAACTCCCTAAGCTCCCGAAGCTATAACTTAAAAATAACTGATATAAGGCGTGGAGTATTATTTTTGAAAATCCACAATTTTAAAAGCATTGTTATATCCTTTACAGTGCTTTTGCCTTTTTGAAAATCTTTTATTACTTATAAAATTTCTAAAAAGTCTTTATCATTTGAATCAAATAAAACTTTCTATTTATTTAAAATAAATAAAATTAGTTTTTAATTCTAATTTCAAATACATTTAGTTTCTTACAAATTTGTATATTGTATTGTATTTGTATTTAAATATATTGTATTTTAAATATATTGACGATATATAAGATGAGATGGATCACCCTACATTGGGATCACCTAGTTTAGATTTATTTCAGATAATAATTTTAATTCAAATCTTAATAAAACTGTGATTTCATTTAAGCAAAAGATATTTTTATAGAATTTAATTTTTAATTTTATTATTGCATTAATCACATGAATAGAATTTCAGATGATTTCAGAAAACATGAATAAATTTATTTATTATCAAATTATATAAATAGAAGTGCAGTATTATATTCTGTGAATACAATTTATTTGGAATTAAATAAAATTAAATACTTGTAAACAAAATATGGTTATAAATTATTTTGTGAACATTTATCAAAAGTTACAAAAACTGATACAAAACATTATTTTTGAATCCACTGTTGTTTTAAGGCCTGTTTAGCATTAGGTCGCGATTGAAATTCTGGTGTCATTAATGAGCGATACACTCGAATGCAATCAACAGATAATTTAATTGTGGCCCGAATCAGATATTTACGAGACAATTGTCTGTTAAGCATTATATTTCTTTCTTCATTTGTTCTGATTTCTGGACCGGATCTGAATGGGAAACAATCGTATAGATATAGAAACAGACAAACGCGGAGACACCAGATATCTTGTGTCCGCGGATCGTGTTTCACGCGCTCCAGTACTTCAGGAGACATATACTCTTCACTTTCGATCCATGTGTTGTCGAGAATTAGTTCTCACGCTTTTAAACACTTGACAGCACACGAAAAGTTACTCAATTTAAAGACCAATTCTTGTTTGTCTTCAACATAAATATTCTCTAATTTGATGTCTCTGTGACTGATTCCGTTTGAGTGCAGATAATCGACAGCTCTGCGCATTTGTCGGATAAATTTCTTAGAAGTCATTTCATTTTGTGGTCCGTTTTTCATAACCACATCCAATGCAGTCCTCGGAGGAATCAAGAGGAATAAATTATTATACACTTTGCAAATGAATTGATTGCCACCAAAATTCCCCCTAAAATACCACTTATTTGGAGGCAAATCAGCAAACATTTCAAGGAATTCGTGATCAGAAGAGAGTTTATTCAAGTCCTCAAAAGTACTTTTTGGCAATTTTTCCTTAAATTTTTGATTGTTTGCAATCGATTTTTGAAATTTGACTAATGGTTTCGATTCTTTCTTTTCCACAACTTTTTCTGGTTTTGTTTCATAAATTTGTGGCTTTGATTCTTCTTTTGCAAGAAGTTTAATCTCTTGTGGTTCAAGACTTATCATTACTTCTTCTTTGGATTGGAATGGCTTTGGTTTTGAAACTACTTCAGACGATTGGAAATCACTCGACATAATGCGTGTCTCATCAAAACCTGAAGCGCCCACTAATATAACAGTTGTTTGAAAGCCAATTAAGACAATGTGTCCGCCGTCATAAAGTCGCACAATTTGTCTATCATTTGTCAATTGCGCGTATTGTCCGTCAGGTTTGATAACAAAGACCGACCTTTAGTCACATCATTGCAAATATTAACGAAAGCTCCGGATTCTACTAAAACACAGCCATTCTTTCCGACAAGAAGTAGAAAGTGATCGTCATCGGTCCCAATCTTAATGCCGGTCTCGTTTTCATCGATTATGTAATGACTTCTTTTTGACTCTGAGAACACTCCCTTTGCAACCAATCGTTGAATTTCATGTGGATTTACTGTTTCACTTATCGGTTTGCTCTGTTCACTACTTCTCACTTGTTTTGGACTTTTGTTTTCCAATGAATCAAATGATGAAATTGATAATAATCTGATTGGATTCGATAGACTTACAGACATTTTTGAAGATTTGAATATTTTTAAAGATTTAAAAGAAATGCTATTAAAAACGGATACAATAATAATACAAAATATTGTTGAAACTCCCACTGATTCTCTATGTATTCTAAATTGAGGAGTTGAACGCGAAACTGCACGTTGAGCTTAATTTTTGTTAACCTTTTTAATATTAAACTAGACTATATCCGGTTCCCACGCAACGCGCAATTCATGCAATTTACAGGCTATGCTTTCCTGTACTTAATATAAATTTTAGAATATGTGAGCCCAACAATTACAGCCGCCATTCCATACAATAGCCGTCTTTACCTTAAGTATAGCACACGTGCTCTTTCCTATATAAAGCATTGTTGCGGACACACGGACACACACACTGACATCATTTTTTAATTATATAGATTGTCCTTTTATATACTAAGAACTCTCATTAAACAATAGCTTCGGAATGCTTTTGTTAGAGCGCGCGAACATTAATGCAATTAAGCATTAAAACTATTGGGTATTGAATATAAGCATTTGTTTAGAAAAACAGTATGTTATTCAAACATATAGAAATATAGCGCGAGATCTGTCCAACAATGGTATTCATCAGTATTTTGAGTGTTGATTCACTATTAAAAGGGACAACAATAGCGATTAGAAAGGGGTATTTTCTATTGCGGTGAATCAATTGTCCTCAGGGGCTTGATCCGGCCCACTGAGAGCCGTATGTTGGACAACTATGGGTTAATATAACCTCTTTGAGTGTAACTTTTTCATCCAGACTGATCACATCTCACGCAACCTTTAATTCTCAAGCACCTATGGCCAGTCTTAAGACACCCTTAATGCTGTTTGTTAGGGTCTCAAACAAATAGGTGGTCAGTCTGATTATACACTATGTGCTAAAGTTTTAATCGTAATCTCAATAGTAATCAAACTTTTTTGCCTCTAAACGAAGCTATAATTTAAATATATTTAGAAAATGATGTTTTTAAACAATCAACTGTCTCTTCCTTATTGAAGGAAAACAAGACATGTTTTTTAATAAGATAATCAAATAATTTACAAAAAAGTTATCAAAATTGAACATATCTTTTAGAAAACTACTGAGGAACAAAAGCCTATTTAAAAATTAATGTTTCTTTAGATATCTGTTTATCAATTAAGATAAATATTAGTGGCACTAATTTTTAAGTTTAAGTGATATTGAGTTAACTCATTTGCTAATTACCTGTACTTTTGTTTTACCTTTCCTTATGATACTATTGATGGATAAACTGCATTTTGTTCTCAAAAATGCCAAACACTTTTAAATAGTTGATCAAATATTTATAATTTGAAATTATTTCGCAATAACTCATCATTAAAACCAAAATCTTCATTAAACAACTAATAATTCAATAATAAACTGTTTCTATAAAATCGAGAGTCGACTAAATAGTAAAAAAGTTGAAACTAATGTTTTGTATAAAAGAATTAGTTTTAATTAATCTCATTATCTTATAGAAAATTATTTACTTCTAAAACAGCGACAAAATAAAAGCTAAAGTTAGTCATTAAAGAAATATGTTTCTCTTCGTTTTTTCCTTTGTATTTAAATGTTTATCACTTATTGTATTAAACAAAAGAAATCATATTAAGTGTAGACACGAGTATAGTATATAAACTTAATTAAATGTCAGTCCAACACATCTTTAAACTCTTTAAACATTTATATCTCTGTTATAAATAAAGATTTGATTGAATTCATAAAAACTTTTGAAAATTTTAATTTTTTAAAACTAATTTTAAAATTCTTTCTGAAATACGAATGAATCAGAATAATAGCCAAGTTATGGATAATCCAAATGTTATGGAATATAAAGAATGCGCTAATTGTGGAGTAACTGATACTCCGCTTTGGAGAAAATATAATGATCACGACTTATGCAATGCATGCGGTATTTACTACAGAGTTAATGGATTTCATCGACCGTTTCTGCCAAATATGAGAAAACTATTGTCTTCGGCACGAAAAATGGGTTTGACTTGTGTTAATTGTGGCACAAAAACGACTTCAATGTGGAGGCGCTCTCCGGATGGGGAGTCTATTTGCAATGCTTGTGGTCTCTATTTTCGGCTAAATGGAGTCAAAAGGTTTATATGATTTTTTGTAAATTTATAGCTTTAATGAGTAAAAGCTTTAAAAATATTTGATTTCTTTGAAGACCGGCATCGATGAGAAAGGATTGGATAAGAAAAAGACAGAGAAAAACACAGCAAATCACTGGTATTATGAGGTTAGCGAATCAGAATTGCATTCATAACAATATTAATCAAAACGATTCGCATCAAACTGAAAGCCTTTTATCATCAGTTTCTACGATTCAACAAAAGAATTTGTCGTATTATAATAGCTGTTATGGACAGTCTTATCAAGAGGTCAATCAAGAACTTCAAAGTGGATCGGAATTCAATCCTAACAGTCATATCGATTCAGATTTAACTCCATTTAACATTAAGATCGATTCATTTGCAGCTTCTAAACAAAACTTTAAACTTTAAACCAAAAGTTTTTAGAAATATTTTTTATAGAACAGTACTCTCATGTAAGTTATACTCGAAATAAATATTTAAGTTTTTAATATTATTAATAATAAGGTAATAATCGAGTGGTTTATCATTTATTTAAAACATAATTAATAAAATACCTGTACTTGAAATTATTTAAGACTCAATTATTTATTCAAATAAATTTCAAATTCAAACTCAAGATCAGAGGTTTTACAATCTTTCCCTTCTGTATCACAATACAGAAAATTATCAAATTCTTAATTAATCATTCGTTTTAAACGATATGAATATAAAACTTTGTTTAGTTTACAATCAAAAAACATTTCTTGTGTTTAAATAAATAGAAGGGAAAGATTGTAAAACCTCTGATCTCGAGATTCTCTCCTGATATCCGCTGTGAAGCAAATGTTGAAAAAATGTGAATCGCTTTCAAAATGTGATTCACTTGTGCTGAGGAGGGGAGCAGTTTATCCCGAAACATGTCCACAAACTCCACTTTTAGTGGTTTTCATTAAAAATTGTGCAAAAGTAAGAAATAAAATTTATTTGAATATGTGTTCTCACAACTACAGAACATTAAATGAAACTCAATTATGAAACTCAATTATTTATTTAAACTTCATGAATGACTGCAAGGGTTTCGTTTATTTTCTTTTATAAGAAAAACTATATTTAACGGTTACGCGACTTTTATAACTGAAAACTAACTAATAGTGAGTCAAAACGATCAAAAATACGAAATTATAATTTCCACTTTTCGACAGAGTTTTTATTTTAATAGACTTTAATAAACGATTAAATATTAACCCAAATGATGAGATAAACCTGAGAAATAATTTATGCTGATAAGAAATTAATCAGTCATTCTCGTACACCCTGATGGCTAAACACTGATTCATTTTTAAGAGATTTTATTAATAATTTTTACAATTTTTTTGCAATACTGGAACTCAAATTTCTCAAATCTAAAACCTTGGAAGGAAGCATAAACTATGAAATGATAATTTACGAGAAAATGAGCCATTTTTATTAGTTTTAATGAATGCAGTTTTATGATAAAAACATTAAAAGTGATTAATTTTAATATAATCTTAAAAAATTAAAAACTCAACAGACACTCTCTATGATTAACTCGGATATAATGAACCTTAAGCTATAGGGAACTACATTTGTTTGGTTAGCTTTACTGTACCCTATCTTAGATCTAATAACAGCAGTTAATTATAATTTTATAATTAATTCTCGTTATAATAAACGCATTTTTATGCATTGATTATTTAAACGAGAGTTTAATGTAATCAATAAAGAGTTTTTGCCTCTTTTTTACTTTTCAGTACAACAAGATTAATAAATTTTTGATATTCTTAATAGATTTTTGATGAAATAAAATAAAAGAAATTGTTTAGGGAAGTGATAAATAATCATTTATTTTTTGTAAGCGTAATTGTCATAATTAAAGAATTAAATATATTCAAAATTAAAAACCAACTCGGGCTCAGTCACATTCAGTCAAAATTACGTCGTAAAGAATGAAACTTAAATTACTGCATATTAGATGACTTGATAACTAATTCTTAGTTGTTTTAACGTTAGTCCATGTTTGCAAAGCAGCTCATAATTAAAGAATAGAATTAAAAGTTTATTAATTATCAATTTAATTCTGATTTTAAAAATTGCCGTTAATTGTGACCTTTTTGAACAGATTTCTCACTTAGGCCTGAAGTTTGTTTCTGCAACTAATTGATCGAATGAAACAAATTTCATAATGTATTTGGACATATACTAGGGTTGTGATCGTAGGGTTTTGGACTTAACGATCAATCATCGATCATAAACGATCAGATATTGATTTTTTTATTCATGAAATTTAATATAAATTTTTTGCGAAAATTGGCATTAATTAAATAAATGAAAGTTGCTTTTCAAGAAAATTAGCATTTTCATATGTACTGGATCTAATTTTGCATGATTTTTAGTTAGGATTTGTCCAGTAGCGCTAAATAATCTTGTATACTTCAAGTCATGTGATGCGCATACGCATACAATTATGTACAAATTGAGTGGTCGTAAATATCGATCTTAGGTAAACGTGATCGATCAGCTCCGATCTCAATACAGACGATCGATGATCGATCACATCCCTAGCATATACTGGGCATATACAGTAACTTACTATATAGGTTCCGTTCGTCTAATAAAAGTTCAATTACTTTATTACATTTAAAGTTTAATATTATGGCATATACATATACAGGGTCATAGGGGTCATCAAGGCTTCTTATTTTTTAGATAAGTTGTTATTGCTTCACACAGGATATGAACTTTTAGCATAACAGTTTCGCTGACTATTCAATTCTTATCAAAATTTTACTAATTTTATGCTAAATATATTTGTGTCTATTTCTTTAGCAATAATTCTGTTATCTATTTGTAATACTTTTAACTTCTATTAATTTAAATAAAACTACTTTTGTAATTGTTTTTATTCAAAAACTTAAGTAAAAAGCCCTAAAGTGTCGTGTTTTAAGGGCTCGGACCAAAACCAACTTAATCATAACATTATCTTCGGGTCTTTTATGCAGATAAACTTGAATTATCTTATACTTTAACACAAATACTCGGTTTTTACATAAACAACAATTTTATGTGAACTGATATTCGTTGTAAATATATATATATATATATATATGGAGCAGATATTGAGTAAATATTTGAAATGAAACTTACTTTTAATAATAATGTGATTCACGTAAATATTTATTCAAATATAACTTAAATACTATGTATTAATATATGTAATGTTATAAACTTTCAGATATAATCACTTTATTTATAGTTATTTCTGTAAAATAACAAAACTATTAAACATCGTTAATAACATTTTTATTTTGAATGTCATTAGAATCTAATGATATGATTGAAATGAAAATCATTTGAATTGAGAGAAAAAGATTCTAAACTTAAGTAAATAACAAATTAAATGCTTAGAGATTTCAAAGTAATTATAATTTGAATATAAGAACTATTTAGCGATAAATCAAAATAACCGAATGCTTTGATTGCCAATAGTCTAAGAACTCAAAGTTTCTTTGTCGAAGAGATACTCTCCGAGACCACTTCCCACTCGCTTCAAATTAGTCACATAATCGCCCAATCGTTTTATGGACTCCACTTGTTCTGTCAGGTAATGAGTTTCCAAGAAGTCGAGAAACTGTATAGAAATTCATTTTTACTTAAATTACAAATCACTTGATATGAGGTAACAATGAGAACAAATCGCAAACCTGTGGATCATTATGTTTGGATCCGAGCGCATGCAAATCCAATAAAGACTGGTTGACAGTCTTTTCCAATTCGAGCGCCGCCTCCATTGCCTCTAAACCGCAGCTCCAGTCCTGTTTGGAAGGCTTTGGTATATCCTGAAGGATAATACGACCCCCCCGTTGGTTCTGATACTTCATGAACTTCTCGGCGTGTTCGCGCTCTTCATTGCTCGACTCCTCAAAGTATTTCTGAAATCCTGGTAAGGCTACATCGTCGCGGTTGAAGTGGAAGGCCTTTAAGTATCAAATTCTTTTAATTATTATTCAATGCCATCAAATATAAGCAAATCATTATTTTTGCAAACTTTAAGTTTATTGAGTCAAAAGTGGTTTAGCAGTCAATGCAAAGCACTTTTTGAGCTTATCTTATGTATGATCACAGAAACTATTTTTGGATTTCCCTTTATTAGCAGTGCTTTTAAACCTTGAAAACTACACAAAACTATTTTTAAACCACAGGTAATTACAGGTGAAGACAGAAATTGTTTCAAATACTTTATTCTTAACGGCAATTAAATGATCGCTAATTAGGAATACAATCAAATCTAATACAATCAAAATTTGTCCCAAACTTTCGATTCATTAATTCATCATTTTTTAAGTAAATAAAAACAATTTAATGAGAAATTCTTGTTAACGAGTTATTCATAAAATCTGAAAATATTTAAACAACTTTTGCGTTCAATAGTTTCTGAAAAATGAGTTAAAATCGTAAAATTGAGATTCACTATAACGGGTATTACTGTGATTACAAATCACTTCGAGATTATAAATAGATCTTAATTATTGACTGAAATAGTATTGAAATAGTGTTTACATAAACAAAATGTATTATAAACAAAACAAAACACATAATACATGCCATAGACTGGTAGACATACGACGCATATAACTCCAAATTGATCTGTTTGTTAACTCCCGCCTCGATTTCGGACACGAAGTTCTGTCTGATCTGTGAGTTGGCCATTGATTACGCTTTCAATTTATGTTTAATTTCAATTTAAATCAAATCTTTAGAAAGTGTTGAGAGAGTGTTGAGAAAGCGTTGGTTCAAACACTGTTGACGCACAACACTATAGTAATGGCTCTTATTTTCATTTGCACTCAGTTTTATCATACGATCAAATCAACAGCAAAACAGGTAATAGTAGTCAATGCGGAACTATTTCACTTAGGGTTGGTTTCTATCGCTTTCCGTTATATTTCTTAACATTGAATAATATTTATTTTAAACTCTAATTCTAACCCAACTTTACTAATATTTCATTCCACACAAGTTTATAACTTCACTACAATTGCCTTAATTTGTAAAAAGCTATAAATTGGATGAAATGCTTGGGATGTTGTGAGAGGGGATCAGGGGATCCATGAGTTAGTACGGCTGTGATCTATTAGTTTATTTGTAAAATTATTTGATTAAAAGTTATCTTTAAAAAGCACAGAAACTACGGAGAGATCTAATGTTTTAAAAGAAAGTACAGCAAAGTTTTGTCAAAGACCTGATCGCACTTTTTTTACTCATGCATAACAATGTTGTAATTCAATTGTTATAAATCATTTCAATGCAAACCATTTAAATTTAAGCATATGTTGGCATTAAAAATGTTAATGATATGGGACGGGACAGAAAATGAGTTGATGGGATGAAATTGGGTTAAAATTTAAAATATTTGCCATCACTACTTTACAACTTGAGCTTTATAAAAATTAAATTGGCTCAAGTGTTCATTATATGTGTTTAATACCTTGTAAACAATGGAAAGTTTATTTTTATTTTCAATGACAATGTATAACACTGTTTATAATACTATTTTAAATGTAAATCAATTTCAAACGTATAATATTTAAAGTAATTTCAGAAATTACTCCGAGTTTTGATTAAACTAATGGACTGTATTAATTATATTATCGTTAATTTTCTTGTTTTTTAGTTAATCATCCATTAGTTACGTTACGTTTAAATTACACTCTGGACCCCTTCCCCCACACTTTAGCTACAGTTTTACATCAATTAAATTCAATATTAAAATTCTAATGAAATAAAAAAATGTTTTGAAAAACTAAATAATAGTAAGGATGAGATTAAAACAGAAATATTAAATCTTAAAAATTTATAATTCAACAAATATATGTGTTGTTAAAACTTAAAATGAAATTCTAAACTAAAAAAGACACTATAATGAGGTTCGACTGTATTAACGCCACACTTCTATATCAAAGCAACTGATTTAATGTTACACTTTATTAGTTAACTAACAACAGAATTTCGGTGATATATAGACCTATTTTACACTAGACTTTAGTTGAAAACATACTATTACGTGAGCATAAAAGGACAAAATATACTGAAACACAAATAGCATTAATTGAACATAAAATATAACACATAATAAGCTCTAATGAATAATTGCGAGCATTTGTAACACGATTTTTGCTTTATTTACAATTTTGGTAATACTGTACAGTATCTGAATATGAGATAAATAAGAAAATGATTTATAAAAATAATTGCAACGAAAATATAGATTTAATAGTAGTTTAAGTGATCGCTAATCATCTGATAATGTGTTCAATGAGTTCCAACGCTAACCATAAGAACCAGAACTTTAAGATGAATGCAATAAATCGGTTAATATTTTCCTATTTACTGATAATAATGTGTCGATTCTCAAGAGCTGCCACTCATTGGGTGGTCACTGAAGACGGAAAAATCCACACTCAAGTAATCCTCTAATTCTTATTCATTTTTACCATTAATTCATTCTAATTGTTGTTCAGTTTCTAATTCGACAGATGTCTCAAAAAGTGATGATTTTCTCACTTTTGATCTCTTAATAGATATCAATATTTAAATCTCAATCCAATTGAAGTTTAAATACTGATTCATCTCAAGAACTTGTTATTCATTTTTAAGTCAAGTTTTGACACAATTTTTATTATAAGTCTATTAAAAACATAATAATTAATTTATTTTTGTATTGAATGAAAGGATGATTCAGTGTTTCAATTGAGACGACCGTACGATTTGATGTCTCTTTTACATCAAGAAAAAAGGGCACAAATGTTATCCAATATTAAAAACCAGTTAATCGCTCAAAAAGAAGAGATTGAATCCGACTCTAATTCTAATAACGGTATTAATTATTTAATTGTTTTAAATTGTTTTTTACTATCATTTTAATCAATAGTAAGCTTAAGGCTTAAGCACTAATCAAAAGTTAAATAACAGTTATTTTAAAAAATTGGATCAATTCTTAGGTGAAAGTGAAGAAGACGTGGAACAGTTGGTTTACGCGACAAATCCTAACTGTGCTGAAGCAGGAAAACCATTGACACAATTTGATCTATACGTGGGAACAATGCTTTTCTACATACCTAATGATGACAATGTTGTCAACTACTATAATATTAATAATATTCGTAATGACGGTCAACAAAATGATATCAATATCGATAATACAGATGAAAAGAAAAAGTATTGAATTTGTTCTTAGATCTCAATTCATTTTTTATTTAATCCTTGCTTTTGAACACATTAATTGATTTTTGTTTGTTTAATGTCTCTCACAATTAGTGGCAATAATTTTGTTAAAATCATTGCAATCGATTCGCGTCCAGAGAAACACGAACCCAATTGTAGTAAAATAATGGCAATGGATTTCAGTATGTCTTCGTTCGAACATTTGCCGGTATTTTATTTATTTATTTATTTCATTTTTAAATTATTTTATTATTTTATTTATCATTGTTTGTAATTCTATTCTTTATATGTAGTCTGTTCGGGACCGGAAGCTATTGAAAATTGATTCTGAAAAGGAAATTCACACCACTATTACTAATTTAGATGATATTCGAGACTATGGAGACGCTGTTTATGAGGCTCTTAAACAAGTATTTCAATCAATTTTTGTTTTTAAATTCTCTTCTAATTGATTATTACTCTATATTTAAATTTATTAATACTGTTAAACCAGTGATGGCCAAGGGTTGTGTATAGGGTACTATACCTGTCCCCCCTGACAGCTGAAATAGCTTTAAATAATTTCAACAAAAATAAGTCAACAATTAAGATATTAATGAGCTCTAACTTTTTCCAAATTGACAAAAATTGAATAAAATATTGTCAGCTTTTTAACTCTTTATATAGAGTGTTCTTTTTATTAAATATGATTTTTCAGTCATTCCTCAAATTGTTTATGAGATAATTTATAATAGAATAAGATAAACAAAAGTGTAGACAAGACATCTCAAAAATACTTCTGTATATTCAATTCAAACCCATTAACCGCCTGATAACTAGATTTTTATTTTTGATTCGCGTTTCCGAAGAAATTCCTTTAGTATTAAAAATAAATAAATAACAGACGTCTACTGGTATTCGATATGAATACTATCCACACATTAATGTTTATAAATAGAACTTTATCCTAACTATTAATTAAAGATATTTTATTTTAATGTTGTTGAGGAAAACGATTAGGAAATGTGAAACTTATAATTGGGATTAATTTACTAATTGTGATATTTTATTAAAGATAAAAAGATATGATAAACAGCAGTACAATGAGTTGAAAACTGCACTGAAAAGGGATATTATGCCTGATATTCAGGGGCTTAATAGAAAAGAAAAATAGTTGAAAAGTTATAAGCGTTTTAGTAAGTTTTCTATTTTTAGTATACAGTAA
>JAQGCH010000328.1:0-25922 GCA_034699485.1 Nanhermannia elegantula | reverse complement strand
AATTGAGAGACAGAGAAATGCGATTAATCGCACAAATAGGGCGTCGACACCGACTAATATTAAAATTAAAGAATGGTTCACAACAATCAATCATAAATGGTCACGGATTAAGAGACAAGTAGTACTACATAAACAACAGCCATTAATAAGTGATAATTATAGAGCCGGTAAATAAATTTTTCTCAGTGTACGCTATAATTAATTCGAGTTAAAGACGGTTTAAGTCATTAATTCGAATTTTCGACTTAAGTTCAGTTGAATTTTTTTAATAGTAATAAGATTTTCGCTTTACATTAATTAATTTTTGATTAATAATAATTGTCTTTTCTATCAGTTTTATTGTAAGACACAGTGTTTGGTTTGTTGTTTAGAAACTTAGAGAAATAAATTCAATTTTTTGCTTTTTCTATAACATGATAAGAAAACAAGTCATTAGGTTCCCTATAATTACATTAATCCTTATAAGCAGTGTTCGGTAATCAGACAGTAGTTGTATTACAATAGTGTCTAAGGATAAAAGTTTTTCGTTTGTGATTAAATGGCTTATAAAGGACTAGAGTTAAAGTCTGATGAATGAAGTGTTTGATGAGATTTTACAACTCACTCAATCTTAAACTTCTACAGTTAGTTAAACTCTGTTCTAATTTTTTTAATGCAAAAATAAAATTAATTTTTTAACTTATAAAAAATATTCTTTGCTTTTAACCATACTATAAAATATTAAAAATTATGAGAATTTTAAGACCAGCTTAAAATTTAGTTTAATTTAAAGCCTTTAAACAATACTGAATGAGGATGAAACTGTATCGAGCATATAGTTTGGTCATCCTGTCTGTCTGATGCATACAAAAAATTTAGATCTAAGTAATATACCCCATAACACCCAAAACAAACACCCATATCCCCGATATCCCAAATTTCATTAAAACACTGAGATTTCGATAAATGTTAGAAAATGACTAAATTATTAGTTTTTGTGAAAAATCAATTTTTTCATTAAATTACACCTAATAAAAGCTAATGTAGGTTTAACCTATAGGTTTGCGCGTAATTATCTTTTTAATGCAGATAATCTTTTCGTAAATTATTAGATAATATTTTCAAAACTCAAATAATTTATATTTTAATATTTTGTCCTCAAAATAAAAGGTGATTTTTCATCAATCCTAACACTTCCGCGCCATAATCACCATCACTGTTGCCATAATCCAAATCATAGACATAATCATAATACTCGTCAGCAATTCGGTCGGTCTCACGAAGAGCCAGCTTTTGGAAGTGGAAATATATTCAATTTAAATAATGACACTATTCTTACTGCAAACATAAGGCACACCCAAAATAGTAATAATAATAATTGCGATCAACTTAATAGTGATGGTATGGTTACACGTCAAAGACTTGTCAAGTCTTCGTCCATCGACACAATTGAGGTAAATGTTCAATATTTTAATCAATAATCAATTCATTAATTCGTTATTTTGTTTAAATAATTCTTTCAATGCATTACTTTTCTCGAGTTAGTGCTGTATATATTCTGTTATAGATTTGATGAATATCTCAGAATAAGTTAAATTATTGGATATTCTGATTGAAAATATTGAACTAATTGAGAATAAACTTAACGCATAAAAATATTTTTGCTATTCTTATGATTAAGTTTTGTTTATTTTAGAATAAATAAATATTTGTGAATAAAATTTATTTAATGAATATTCAAATTGGAATTATTTTTGGGTTGAACTTAATTTTATGCTAAAATATATACTCTTTTGAGTTGTAAGACTTGTCTCTAATATTCCCTTTTAATCAATGAGAACAACTTTATGAATAATTACTAGTGATGTGAGTTTCAAAATTTCTAGAAATATATCCCTAGAGATAATTTTCTTCGAAAATTGAGAAATTATATTTTTAATGGACTTCCGATTAATGAATATTAAAGTTTGTTAATGCAAATAATAAAACAACCTTGTACAATTTTGTAATCAAACATTGAAATAGACGTCAGTAAATGATAAAATAAATATAAAATAACATTAAAATAAGTTTGACATATAATGTTGTTTCAAGTGGTAAGGCTAGAGACTAATTTAAACTTAGTTTCTATTAAGGGTGTTAATATGAACCTCCCATTGGAAAACTTGTAAAATCTAATCAAAATATCAATTTTTCCAAAACCTATAATTATAAGGAATTGTGGGGTTACTCATGGGTTACACCTAACTGGGGTTAAAAGTTTACAAAGCCTAAGGACTTACCCAGCTATAGGGCAAGGTAAGGACCAGCCTTAGGGTCGTCCCACTGAAAAAATAATGTGAACCTCGAATTGAGAAAATATAAAAACTAAAAAATTTTTAACCTTTATATAATTATTAGGACGCATTCATACAATGTGTAATAAGTTAAGGGATCAAAGCTGGCAGGTATATAATTTGTTGGGTATTGGCAGTAAGTTATATATTGTTTAAGTTGGATTAAAATGTATTTTTGTTTCTTTTTCATAATATAAATATAAAACTTTAGCAATAATTTTTACAAAAATGCACAAGAATTCTACGAAATTGTCCCCAATGGTGAAAAAGACGCATAAAAACTTGTTCAGTGTTTTGTTTATGTTGTGGTATCGGGTGTCGGGTAAATGAGAAACATTTTTAGAAATTTTCTCATAAAAAAGATTATTTCTAGAAATTTTACATCAATACTATTTATTCAAGATTTAAACTAATGATCTTTTAACTGCTTTAATCTTAAATATTATGCTGAATAGTATTCAAAATTATTATTCTATATTAAGAAACGAATTCTAACAATACATTTGCTTAAAATATCATTATTGCAGTTGTAAAGAGAATTACAATTGCCTTTTATGACTAGAGTTTACAATTTTATTGAAATTTAACTATTATTATATGAGTAGAAAATTTCAATCAAATATTTTATTTCATTTGATTTACATAATCACCGAATTGCGTGCTCTTTCTGGAAATCGTATGATTTTCTATTACTTTAAAAGTTTCATTACAGTAGTGAAGAATTAACTGTCAAACTGTTGTATATTATATTCTTGAATATGTATCGTATTATTAAATTCTAATAAAATTCATTAATATATCGATATGTTTCGAAATAGTTTTTTTTAATTTTTTGAGTCATACGGTTTTTAATTTTAAATCGATTTCAGTTTCTTATATAGGAATAACTTTCAATTGAAAATAGAAAAAATATAACCAAAATACTTATTATTTTTTTAGAATTACTAAAAATGCAATTTTTGTTTATTTTATCGTAATATAAAAGTATAATTCTTATGATTTTTCATTATTAAAATACCGAAAAGTTTCAAATAAAAACTTTAATCTAAATTACTATTTAATTAAATTATTAGAAAATTAACTAAATATAGGCTTCACTTAATTTAATTCTTTTAATTTGCTTATAATCGAGTTAAATGATGAAAGTTTTTAGTTGTCATTAATTTTTCAAGAAGTTTAATCAGAATTTAAAATTATGTTTGAATTCTATAAATTAACTTTAAACTATAAAATATTTAATTGAATAGTAATTAAAATAAAATTTATGATTGATTTGCTAACAAGGATTCTGTACTACGAATTCTGGAAAACCCGAATTGTAATTTTGGTTTAGTTTCGCTATAATATAAATTCAGGCCAAAGTGGTCTTAAGGGAATATAACGCAAGATTTAAATGTTGGTAAAAGCTATGCATTCGCACAAAATTTCTTATATAGTTGTTTCTTCTGTTTTTTACTCTCATATTCTCTCTATAAATACGACAAATTGCGTTTTTATGTTAATTTCCAAATAAATCTCTGTCTTAAACAATAATTAGTCATGAATTGAAAATATATTCTCCACTGATTGATATTCTGTGTTTGTGTCGAAATTCTCCTTTAAATATATAATAAGACCTTTCAATATAATTCACAAATAAATAATTATCTCTTAATATTCAATAATTAACTTGTTTAAAAAGATTGTGGTTTAATCACAAAATGACATATAGTTTACATATAGTTAATAGTAAATGGTCGGTACGATTATTGAGTATAATATAACGGGATTTTACTATAAATAAGCAAGCTAAAATACCAGCTAATTTTTATAGATACCCAACTGTTCATATGGGTTTTTAATGGTAATAACGATAATAGACTGTAAATATTAGATTTAATTATTTCCTGAGAATGGAATTCCTGTTTTTATAGCTAATATTTTTTGAATTGCCTCTATTGAGGCTTATAATGAATTTGGAAAACTTGAGTTAAAACATTTCACTTGAATTAAATCAGACAAATAGGAAGAGATTTTTTATAGAAGTAAAAAATTAGATTTAATATTAATTAACATAAACGAGATCTCAGATAAAGAATTTATAAATTGAACTCTGAAAATGTCATTTCTTATTATAATTATTATAATTTCTATACTCTACTGGCGCTGAGTAAAGAAAACTGAATTAAAAGACATTCAGTCTTTAGTAAATGTCTTTCAAGCCTATAGAGAATTGATTGCAAGAGAAATTGCAAATGCATTTCATTCTACATTCACTGATTTTAGCTCTAATCTCACTCCGCTCTCTCTTTCTCTCTCTTGTCTTTCTCTTTACTGTAAATGAAAGGTAAAAATACGATCAATCAGTGAATTACATGCCTTTTCTCTCACATACCCATAACTACTAAACTTTTCTTTACTCTATCTCTTGTATAGTTTTCCTGTAATTAAAGTGCGATTAGTCTTTCAGAAACCACTTTTTGATAACAGTTTAATAGACTGGCAATGTTTTTCTGAATAGTGTCACCCATTATATAGATCTTTCAATTAGATCCAAATTTTTTGCATAAAATTTCTATATAAGTGAAGTTTAAGTGTGTTTTAGAACTAATTTCAAATCTAGAAATTCCATAAAAGTAAGAAAAAATTAAATAAATTTTAAAAATCATTCGTTTTTTCAATTGGATCAAAAATTATTGCAATGGTTTTCAATAACTCGATGAAATATAGCTAAAGTTGTATTAAAGCAAAATTTTTTCAAGTATTAAAGAAATAAAACTAATTCCCTAAAGAAGAATATTCTTTGCTTTAATAAAAAGATCAATAATTAGATTTATAATAAAATTATAATTAAAATTGATTTTAAATAATGTTTTCCATTACTCTCTAAAAAATAAATCAATGTTACAAAAAGTGATTGAAAAATATAATTTTTAGAATTACTTTTTTAAGGTTTAGTTACACTGTTATTACAGTGGAATTCAAGGCATTAAAACCTGACATATAATTAAGTATTTTTTCTTCCTTTTTTGGTAATATCTATTACTTTAGAAAAAATAATTTATTAGTTGTTATTTTTCAAAGAAGTAAAATATAGAAAAGAAAATTCTTTAATCTTTTTCTTGATATGAACATTAATTTACTAAAAAAATGAATGATTACATTCACTTAACTTTTCATTTTAAGTGATACTTAACCTCACGCTTTATATCATTCAGGGATATCATTGTAATAGAAAAAAATTATAGTATAGTATTAGAGACTTGAATGAGAAAAATACAAATTTTTATTAATGTCTACCAAAACGAAAATGTTATTTATTATACAGAGAGAAAAGAGTGGTTTAGTTATAATTAATGCGAACTGTTTTTCTACTGAATTAACTATTATCAGCGCTGTCTGTGTTTTTTCATTCAGTCCAACAATTTTTAGGGCAAACTTTCAATTTTTTCAGTGGCGTAGAAAAAGTTCCTAAAACTAAAGGAATAATTAATTATTTTAAGGGTTTTTAAGAAAATTCTAAAATATCATAACGATCCTGAACTCTATAAAATTTCTTGAAGTGAAAACTTTTACTATTAATGCAAAAAATAATTGAAAATTTTTATAAATAGTATTCTATTAAAGGCTACGTCTCTGTAGACATAGTGATACAGTATAACAATAATTCTTGTGATTCTGTTCACAGAATGATTTATTAACTATAGAATATATTATAAGCAAAACATGTTTTACTAATAGAAGGCTCAGCACAACAATAGGGTTTTGATGAAGAAGAATGTTAACAATAGGATTACCTTTTATTATAACAATAATAAGAAACATCTATTGATAGTTTGAGAGAAGATTAACAAAAAAAACACTAAATTAAATACAAACCCTGCAAATAGAAAATTATTTTTGTAATTAATTTTTTATACCAAACATTAGTTCAATTGAAAAACAGTTTTCATATTAGAATATTCTGTGAATTTTATAAAGAATATTATTTTTCTGTAAGACATCTATAGTTTTCCAAACTATTTGAATGAATGTATTTTTAAAATACAAATAAATAGTTAAAAATCAAAATTTAAAAAACAGACTTAAATTTTTATACAGAGGTTTACTTGTATGTCATTTCTGATGATAAATGACATAATGTTAGGCAATAGTATCGGAATCTTCTTTACTTTCTATTTAGTCGTTAATCGTAACGAATCTAATGAGTGAAGTGAAAGACTATCTAAAAGTATGGTTAGATATATATTTATATAACAGTAATGTAATAAAAAATAATAAATGAGTTGTTATTCGCATTCATTAATGTTGTACTCGATCTTTCGCTTCTTTTCATCTCATTTGTTGAATACAGTATTAATAGTGACCTAAAACTCAAGCCATTGTTCACTTTTCAGACACGTATAATAAATTCTATTCAAGTGTAATATATCTCATAACATGAGTCTATTTAAGGCTATTTTTCTTTACTAAACTCAAACTTAATACAAAACTCATAATATTCTGCATAACATTCAACAAATTCTTAGTTAACGCTTTACTTTGAATCAACAGTGGTTTCCTATAAAAAAATAAGAACTGTGTAGCAGAATATTCTTGGTTTTAAATTCTCATATTTGAAAACTTTTAATAAGAAATTGAATTCGGAATTATTTTATTTATAATAGAAAATTGAATTATTAAAGAATCTGAATTTTTCCCCAACTAGATTGTAGCCCGCGGGTACCCGCGGTTCAATTTAGGGCTTGTCTCTCACAATAAGAATGCAATTAATGGCAAATATAAGCAATAATTAGTTAACATTTAATGAAATATCGAAAATGCCATTTACTATACTTTCTATAACTCTTACTGACTGTTCATTAGTTTGAGTTGTGTGCAAATATGCGAGTCTTTTCTCATATTAATGTTTATGTTTATATTACTCGACACATGTTTATACTTTTCTTTCTTTAAACGCAAACGCCTCTCAATTTTGCCTTGAAAAGTATCAGTGGCGTAGCCTTTATTGGCCACTGGTCACTTTTCGGGAAAAATAAAAGCTATTGAGCGCGATTCAGGTTATACTTATCAAAAATATGTAATTGGTTCGGTTCTATAGTGGCCAGTATTCGAGTTGTGGGTGCCTATCATTATAATATAGAAGATAATTTAATGTTTATATTAAATAATAATAATTAAAAGCACAAAAAAACAACAAACTTTATTTCAATTATATTTCCTAAAATTTAATTAAATTCTTAAACAATAAATTTTATTTATATAAAAGTTAATGAAACTTTAGACAGTCTTAGACTTTAGTCAAAAACTAAAAAAATATTGTTTAAATCAGTTTCTTTATGAGTTAATATTGTAATAGAGTTTCATTCGTTATATACTTGTATTGATAATTGATTTTATCTAAAAATTAAACCAAACCTTAACCCCTATAATAACCACAATTTCTGATTTTATATCATAAAGGCCTTGATTAAGGATCCGATCGAAGAAGTCCGTCGCCTACATCTCCGCCAACAGACACTCACACCTCCAGTACCAGCCCCACGAAGAGTCCGGTTCCCAAACACTACAATATCAAAACTATATGCCAATCAGGAAGTGTTTCAACGAACCCAATCCCTGGACGACAGTCACTGTCGATGCAATTGTTCCGATTGGTTGTTGAGATTCGACGATAAAGAAAGCATTTCTAACAAACTGATCGAGAATTCAAATGAAAAAATTGATTTATTAACTGGTAATGAAAGAACTGTGAAGACTGCCGAAGAACTGGTCGATATATTTACTCCACTACTAGTGAAAGACTCAAATCAATCAAAAGCTAATGATTTATTAGATGTAAATACCGATAGTTTATCATTAGTCCGATTCGAGCCCGAAATCAGACCCAAGAATAATACCAATAATAATAGCAATAGTAATAGTAGTACTGATAATATTGATAATAATTTATCATCAAATACTTGCGCCACTTCTCAGCCAATTCCGCCTATTATTGATTTATTAAAAGAGTTTGATATTTGTTTCACTAATGATACCATCGATGATGACAGCTCTACACTTACTGATAACTCATCGGTAAATATATTTATTTCTATCCATTATATCCTTTCACTTAATAAAGATGAACATAAGCTCTCAAAACGAGCTGCCAATAAAACACATCTACTTTTACCATATAACCTATTTTTAGCTCGAGCTTAATGCGCAAGAGAAGTCATCTCTTTTTAATACTGTATTTTTAATATAATTTTCTAAAGATTTTTTATTATTAGGTTAGTTTTGAATACAAGTTAAATAAGAGTAATTTTTCTTCAAATTCAAATATATTCACATATTTTATACTATTTACTGATTAGATAAATTCACATTAGAATTATATAAAAAATTAAATAACATTTAGAAAAAATAGTCAAAACTAATCAAATTTTATTCAGTGTAAAATCTATTTATCTTGAGCTCATACAGTATAACCCGCATATAACGAGCTCAGACCACAATTGAAGCTCAAAAGAGTAAATACAAAAAACTTTAGCCTTCACAATAAAACAAAACCGCGATAATGCACATCAGAATTGTGTCTTTTTCCTGAAATTAACTAATAATATGTTTCCTTACCATTTACTTTCCTATTCATTCCTTTGAGTAGAATTTTTTGCTGACATTAAATAATGCTTTTCGGCAAAACTTTCTAATTCTATGATTGAGAACTGAGATCAAAGTCTCATATTTTGCTATTAACACATATTTACGAGATTTTTTAGATTTATGAAAAGATAATGATTATAAGGGATATTTGATCTCATATTCTATTCAGATATTTAGACATTATATGAAAATAACGGAAAATAACTACTGAAGTCTTAGAACTTGATAAGTATATGATTCTGTAGCTATTTCTGTGGCTTTTCAGTACTTATCCATCACTTTTGTGGACATTTTTAGTCAGAGAGCTTTTGATAGACGAATAAAAATTGAAGCATTAATCCTAACATAAACTCAATAGTGTTTATAAGATGCTTAAAAATTGAAATAAGTTTTTGATGAATTCATAAAATGAATTCAGAATAAAAAAATTAATGATTAAAAAACTATAATAGCATTAGCCTTAAAGCTATATTTGGAGCCTTTTGTCAAACTTTTTTTTACAAATGACTTAAATAATGATTTATTATGTCTTATGCAGAGTAAAAACTTTTTATGCTTACAATTGCATTAAATAGCGTGAAAACAGTCTGTTATCCAGATTTATGTTCAGATAAACTAAGAGTGAAATCATTATTCATTATAAAAAATTTTTTGCTTTTAGAAAAACACATAATATATAGTATTCTAAACAGCAATACATCAAAATCACAAAAACTAACATTTCTTTTCCTATTCCTATTTGATTCCTGACTTTTTATTACTTTTATAGCATTCCTCTTATTCTCCGGCGAAGAATTTGATCGCATTTCCGAGTGATAACAGAATTACAACAATTTCTTCCACTTGTACTCAGAATAACAATACAGAGATGTCAACAAATAGTCCGAACCCAAAGATAAATGTCGAAAATCCTATCTATGAATACGATGCCATTAAATTAGAACAAGAATCTATTGATAAGTCAGCATCGATTGGCGTCGCAGATCTCGATAATACTAATAACAGTGAGAGAGTAGAACTCAAAGATATTGATCTCAGTGAGTGCGAACCACTATTTATCTAATTATTTGTTTTAAACAATGCATTCGTTACCAAAACAAGTTTTGTTTTTGTTAATCAATGTTCGCATTTATTTAATTCCTGACTTTTATTGTGTTTATTTTTTTTAACTATTTTTGTTAAGTTAAAGATTTTAAGTTTTTGTAGATATCTGTTTGCAAACAAAAAATTTTAATTATAGATTTGAGAATTGTATGCTATTATTATATTTTTATATTTGTTGACAAATATGTTTTCGATTAACTCAAAGCGTTTTGAATCAAAGTTTCACAAAAATAGATTTTTAATACTTTTGATTTGTTAAGTAATATAAATCTGAATGATATTTAAAGTTTTAAATCTTGTGAATCACTTTCCTTGATATGAAAGCTGTGATGAATTATTATTTGTATTTAATTTCCATATATATAAATCTTAATATAATTTTATATTGGTTAATAGTTTATATGGTTTTATATTTGTTAATAGAGTTTTTTATTTAAAACTTTTAATTTTTATAAACACTTTAATTTTTAGACACAACACTAGACTTTATTTAAGACTTTTATTATAGCATTTAATACTGATTTACAGTATCTTTTCTTATTAATAAGTGAAGTAAAATTTTAAGTCGAAAAAAATTAATTAAAATTTTAAAATATTCTTTATAAAAATTTCTACTTTTTTAATAATCATACAAAAAAATAGTATTTTGAGATATTTAAAGAATTACACATAATTTATGTGTAAACTATCATTAAGAATAACGATTCTTTAATGAATTATTAAGATTTTATTCTGTGATTAAATTCTGTGATCTTTAGATAAATTTAGACATTTTTGGAATAATACATATTTTTAGAAAATAAAACATTGAAACCCCTTAAAGAAATAGTAAATTTTGCGAAAAATAAATAAAAAATGTTTATTTAAAAAATAATACTTTTATTTTAATTGCTATAAAAATATATTTAAAAAATAAATTAATAAAATATTAAATTAGGGTTTTTATATGTGGGCAATAAATTCCAATAATAATTCATTACAGCTTTCAAAACAAGAAAAGTTTTATTAAAATGTTTTCAATAATTCTTAATAAATGTTTTGAAAATTTATTTCTCAATAAATAACAGTTTGTTTGGAAGAAGAACCAGAAGAAGTACATAAGACACTAATGAAATACCGAAGAGGACCGCTATGTTTTGATTCGAGATGTATTACCCTTAAGAAGCGTATAGGAAACGGATATTTCGGTGATGTTTATTTAGCTACTATTCCGTCTACTTCAAGCTCAGCTGTCATACACTTAGCCGTCAAAATGCTCAAAAGTCATGCTGTGCCTCAACAGAAAGTAAGCTTTCAATTATTCCTTTTATGTCTAATAAACTTCCAAAAGTATTAACAAAAATCAAAATCATATTATTTTAAGAATCAACAAAATTTATTTTATTTCATATGAACTCATAATAAATTTCATTTATAGAGTGCCCCAAATTTGTTATATTCTATGTGAAGAATATTATAAAATTATTTTCAAACTAAATATAATAACAAAATGTAATATATATTTATTTAATATAAATATTAAACCATTTTTTGTGGTATAATAATAAGGTTCCTGAGGAGTATTTGATAATAATTCTTAATAAAAATGATTAATTATAGAAAATAATAAATTAAAACAAATTTTTATTGAAATACAGCACAACTTAATAAAAACTTCATCAGAACTTTCATTACTCTTACAAAACTTTTTAACTTAATTTATAATAACAATTGATTTAACATCAATGGAAACACTCAATAAACTAAGACATACATAAACTTATTATCCAGAAATGCATTGATCTGTTAACAAATCATATTATTACAGTTGATATAATTCAATAGCAATTGACTGAACAAAAATTGCAATAACAATAAAACAAAGTTTTCAGCGAAACAAACTTTTGGGACACTCTATAGATAAGTAGAACAATTGAGAGCAGTTAACCGTTAAATAATCACTATCTGATCGACTCATAAACCTAAAGACCTATATCTGTATTAACCAAATAATAATAGAAATTATTGTTTTGCCAAACAATAAAGGCTGAGATACTAAGAGAAGCGCAAACAATGGCAAAACTAGATCACAAACATATCGTACGATTGATCGGTGTCTGCGAAGGCGAACCCTTTATGTTAGTCATGGAATTGGCGCCTTTGGGCCCATTCAATAAATATTTAATAGATTACGGCCAACATATGACAGATGAAGATATAATACAACTTATGCTACAGGTTAGTCACGGAAAATATTTGTTTCTAATTCAATTTCATTCAACACTAAACTTTTGACTTTGATACTAAGCGCACGCTTGAGCTCTATTAAGTAATTTCTTGATTTACTTTTATTTCCAATAGTTTCTCAATAATTCTATCAAATTTGCTTTATATATGTTTTATTTGCATTCATTACTATAAAATCTATAGTAATCCGCAATATACTAATAATGTATCTTTAGTTACAAAGATATTTAAGATATTCTATCAAATTCCTGAATAAGTCTAAAAAATTATCGTAACTGCTGCAAAAATTTTATATTTAAAAAAGTCTAGGTCTAGGGAATCCAATAAAATATTAAATTAGGATTTATATCTATGTGCAGTAAATCCAAATAATAATTCATTACAGCTTTCAAAACAAGAAAAGTTTTATTAAAAATGTTTCAGATGTTTTCAAACGTTAAATATTATTCAGATTTATATTACAGAACAAATCAAGAGCACAGAGTTGAGATTGAGTACAGATTTCTATTTTTTATTAATTAATTATAGTAAAAATTTAGAAAATATGCAAAAAAATACATATGATATATAAATATTTCTAAAGATCAAAAGTTAAAAAGTGAAAGGTTTCCACCAAATACATGACAGCTCAATTCGGTTAATCATGTGCTTGAACTCTGTTCACATGTATTTGTCGATGTAAAGTATTTCAATATAAAGTCTTATTTAGATACCTATGGGAGCAAAACATCTAAAATACAAGCCTTTGTTTGTTTGAATTTATTTCTATTTTCCTCATCAAAACACATCTTCTATGAGACAAAATGATATCTTTTTCACAATTTTATTCCTCTCCATAAGTAAACTCCACTGCAATATCTATTTGACTAACATTCCAATCTCTACTACAGGTATCCAAAGCAATGAAATATTTAGAAGACAAGTGTTATGTTCACAGAGATTTAGCCGCAAGAAATATATTATTAGTCAATGAAAAATTTGCCAAAATTAGTGACTTTGGGATGTCTAGAGCTTTAGGTTTGGGGAAAGATTATTATAAGGCGAGGTCTGCATCCAAATGGCCCCTCAAATGGTATGCACCAGAATGTATATATTACTATAAGTTTAGTTCCAAGTCAGACGTCTGGAGCTATGGAGTGACTCTTTGGGAAGTTATGTCCAGAGGAGAAATGCCTTATCAGGTATTTTCTGGTTTTTAAGCATTCATTTGTTAGCTTTTTAGGTGACTTTCTTTTATTGGTTTAGGGTATGGACGGACAGGATATCCTCAAAATGTTTACGGAGAATAAACGTCTTTCTAAACCTGATAAATGTCCTGTTATTATATATCAGTTGATGTGGAACTGTTGGCATTTTAGGTAATATTAAAATTTATTTACAAAAAGTTAAGTCTTTTAAAATTTAATAAAGATTAAGCTTTTGGTGAATGTATTGAAACATAAACAGAATATGAAGATCCAAATATAGCAATACTTAATTAGCTATTTAACTATTTATTTGGACAATAAATGATTACATTTTAAGTGAAAACGAGTGAAATAATAGGTTTTCTTTTGATTGTACAGTGAAACCTCCATAAGTTAAATATTCCCTATGTTAAAAACCCTCTATAAGTTAAACGCAAGACCCGATTCACTTCCATAGCAACACATTATAAAATATATTCTATAAGTTAAAAACGTCTGTAACTTAAACCTAAATTGTGGTCTCAACCACTTTAACTTATGGAGGTTTCACTGTATCAATTAAAGTATATATTATTATACTTTTTAAGCTTTAATTAAATCAAATAAAAAATTTAGAAAAATAAATTTTAGCAATAAAACTACTGATATTGGTATCCAAATATGTGAGGAATTAAATTTATTAGAGAAGTCTTATAATAAAATATTAAATTTTTACAGTCTTTAAAATATACAAATCTTTATGAAATATAAGAATATATATATGAGATTATATACAGTCAATCCCGTTTATAGTTTTAAATTATACAAAAATTTCAAAAATTTAATTTTAGTTTAATAAAGACTACAGATTTCACATCAAAACTTTTCTCTATTATTTAGAAGTTCTTGAGCTGAAAACCAAATTTAAAAAATAATAAAATACTGACTTAATTAATAATTATTTAAGCTTTAGTTACTCTGCAAAGTTTCAAAATTAAATTCTTCGCTATTTCTCGAACAATAAGTTATTAACAAAACTTGTGAACCAGTTTCTTAAAAATATATGCAATTAATTATAAATGAAAAAAAATTTACTACAGTTCTCGATGAATATATAAGTTTTAAAAATAATAATATCTTTTAATCAATTCGAGTATGCATTACATGAAATACAAATTATTAGTATCTTATAAGTATTCCTTATAATTCAATTTTCAGGGCTGAAGATCGGCTTAACTTCACCACAATATGCGATCAATTGAGTCACTACTTAGCAAACAGAAAGTAGTAATAAATATAAATGAAAGTATAATATAACTTATATTAAGATTTTTATAAATTATGTGAAGAGAGAGCAAAATTTGCATATAATTAATTGCATTAGTATTACGCTTATGTCGAAATTTATTAGTGGTTTAACATATATGCAGACAAAGTAGTATTTCCACAACTAATTTAATTATAGAAAAGGGCGAAACAAAGTTAAAAAATTGAGAAAACTAGTGAACGGATAATATTGTTAGAGAAAGAGAGAAAATCGATACATTCAAACCTAGTTATAGAGAATCTGATCGATAATTAGAGTAAAAGTTTGACAATAAAAAAGTTTTTCTTATCATTTGTCAGAAAAAGATTTTTTGCTTAACTTTGTTGATAAGAAAGAGATTTTGTTTGTCTTTATAAACAATTTATTTTAGGATTTTTAAGAAATTATTTGATAGTTAAGTCATGATTCAGGATATTCTATAATTAGATTTGATTGTATCGGATAATAAATAGCAATCATTTAAGAGATATTTTGTTCTGAGGAAAAAATTGTAAAGTAATAAAACAGAACTTTTAACTCTCGTTATAACTTTTCAAAGTATGAAAAACTTTTTAGAATTGGTTGTTATTTATAAATCAATTGTGTTTTATGTATATAATTAAGAAAATAAAAATGTTTTCACACTTTTGAATACAAATTTCATAATAAGCTGTAAATTAAAACAAAAAGTTTAGTCTAATTAATGGTTAGGAAATGATAACGTATTTTATATGTTAATAAAATGAAACATTTGTTTAATAACTGAACACAATTTAGATAATTACAGAATTTTTTATTTAAGTTATTAAATAATTTAATTATTATTATGTAATTTATGTATTTATTGGTCAACTTTATGTATAATTAATTTTAAAACTTATGCTGTGATAAAAAAAATGTTCTCGAAAACTATAAATTATAGAAAGCATTACATGTTTGTTATATTCTTATAGAAAACTAAAATAAAAGAGAATTTTTTTGAAGAATAAATTGCATTTTTTTAAGATCAGTGCCGTAGCTATTATTTTATGTCTGGTGGGGCACAAACTCTTTTATAGATAGTTTATATTTCATAAAAGATATAATTCTAGTCTTAAATTGCATAACAAGAGTAAAAATATTATTTTATCAATTTATTCATTGATTTGTTACTATCTGTTGAAAAGTTGAATAAAAAGAAATTAATTTATTTTCCTGTTTGAGAAAAATGAAAGCAGTCTTTTATGCAATCACTTTATTATTAGGATTCAAGAAAAAAGTTAATGTTATTGTTGGTATTACTGATACGGGTATTGTAATGCTTCAAAATTGTCTATTTTGTAATCTCTGGCTATCAATTGTTGTGATGCACTCTCTTTTATTCTCATTCAAAGCAAGGCATCAATTTTGTTACTGGCATTCCGTCTGTATCTGTCTGTGTCTGTCTGTGTCTGTCTCTCGCTTATGTCTGTCTCTGTCTCTCTCCCACTCTCTCCTATCACTTTAATTTGATTAACTCTTGTCCTCACAAGACATCCAATCCATCATTTATTTGACACTAAGAGACGATAACAATAACCCTCAAAATGAATTTTTCAAATAAGGCATAAATTCACCTAAAATTATGCACAAAAGTTATTTTCAACTCTAAGAAAATTTAATTTAAGCTCAAAAATAAATTAAATGATTTAATGAATTAGTTATTAAAAAAATTGTGTTAAGAAAACAACTAATTTGGTTGCTTTTTGTGCGCGCCGTAAGTATTTAATCAATTCTGATTATCTGATTTTGCTTTTCCTTAATTTAATTAACCCTTAATTCGTGACTTTCTCTCTGCAATACTTAATTGTCATAACGAGTAGACTTTCCTCTCTAGAAAATTGTAAGTTTACATGAAATGCAACTCAAATTTAATTCAAATCCTTTTAATCTAATCAATGAATCTCGAGATAAAAACAATAATTGAAAATAAGGCTGAATAAGAAATATTTAACTTTTAAATATTAAATTGAATTCAGTTTCTTATTTTCTTAATAGTATAGGAATAGCTTTTAATTAAAAATAGTAAAAAATTGAACTCAAAAAGTAGTTATTTTTTTAAGAATTACTAAAAATGCAATCAATGTTGTCTTTATTGTAACCAAAGTGCAGTATAATTCTTATGGTTTTTAATTAATAAAACACAGAATAAATAGTTTTAAACTTAATCTAAATTATTGATATTGTTAATTTTATGGAATTTTTCTAACATCAAAAATTTTTAGTTGGGGGCATATATAGAACAAATATTTGGTTGAGGGCACATATAGAAAAATTTTACTTATATTATTTGATAATTTTAAAAATTGCTATAGACCTACACTTAAATGCATGAAAATGATACATTATTTTTAAAATTAATAATAATGTATTAAGACTTGTCGCTCGCTCACTAACTGTTAATAACCACTTAAACCCCAATATAAATGAGCATTGAATACAGGTTTCAACAATAAACTCTCACTACAAATGAATTCGGATATACAGTAGTGAATAATTTACATATTGTTTGGTTTAATTTTCTTTAGATGTGATATTAGAAAAACTACAAATTCTCGTTATAATAAACTGATTTATCGTATATTCTACTGTTAATTATAAAGGGAATCTACTGTATAATGTCAATACATATACTATATATTGTATATGCTTAATATTATAGTTATTACAGGTATTTAAAATCGTCAATAATTTATATTTTCTGTCACACAATTCATGATAACAACAAAATTAAATTTCATAAAACATTCAAATTGAAAACAACTCACTTGCAAACAAAAGAGACACAGATTATGCCTCAAAAGCTCAAAGCTGAGAGAGCCTAAGCTATTATCTAATAACAAGTTAATGTTAGAATATTCAAGAAAGCGATATCCGTAAAACCCCTTAAACTAATTCAAGTTTTCATTATAAGTAGCTTTAACTGTAACATCAAGTTTGTAAGCATAGAATCTATTGTTGTGTTGCATTAAGGAAAGTAGATTTTAATCCATTATTTTTCTAGTACTAACTCTCGACTACACACTATATCAGCTGCCAGGCCTTCAATCTTAGTCTGGATTCTATAGAATTACACATTTTTCTCTACTCTGAAATTGCTTTCCTATTATTTCTCCTCAATTTAGCATCAAATCAATGTTAATAAACAAAAACAATTATCTTTTTATATAAAAGGGTAAGTATTTTACTTAAGAATAATATAATTTTTAAAAAGTAAAACATAATCAGAATATTTATTAAAAATCTAATACATTATCTATAGTTTTATTAGAATTTACAAAAAGTTAATATTTATTCAGTTGTTTGAAACTCAAGGAAATTATTAAATATTTACGCTTTTAAAGTTAGTATAGTATAGAATTATATTTAGTATCCTATCTCAAAATCAATGAAATCTGGTAACCGGTACACTAAGTTATTTGACAGAGTCTCTTATGCTTTCACTTTTAGCTGAATGTGTTTTATATCATCATTTATGTTCTGATATACTGAACACATTTATACGGAAATTGATGTTTGATTTCGCATTGGATAACATGTTTGACACTTTGAGTAGTGATGCCTTTACTTTCTTAATAAACTCATATATATTTTCCATTCTCAGTCCTGTTTTTTCCTGTCGTGATGTAGTTTTTGCTATCTGTAAAAAATAAGGCTTTCTCTTCTTTTTGATATCAAATTTTTTTCAAGAGCTTGTAATCTATTGCTTCTTATAATCAGTTTTTAAAATCTAAATGTAAGGCAAAGTTTTTATTTATTGTATAATTTATTATACGATTTGTAAGAAATAAAATGAGAAAAGTTTGAGAGAAAGAAAATATAAAGATTTATTTGGATTACAAAATAGTTGATAAAAACGAAAAGTAAAACCTTTGCCTTTTTCTCATTCCTTCAATTATTACCAACACTTTGAACTATAATTGGGAAAAGTTTTTACAAACTTTTTAAGCATTAGTTTCTTAATTGAAGCGCAAAAACTTTTGGACTTTTAAAAATCGCACTCAATTTTTCATTATGTTAAATAAAAACTTCAATCTTTCAGTGCTATTGAGTGTTCCCCTATTTGTAGTTAAGATAATCTAAAATTTAGGTAATGTTACACATAAATCATTCTCTAATTTATATTAATTCTTAAGTAAATATTCTGATCGTTTTTTCTGTTCACATATTATGCGCTGCTATTATATGATCGAAGAATAAAACTTTTTTCCTTAGGATACTAACGACAAACATAAGAATAATTAATCATACGTTTTGTGTGTGTGAAAAAAATGAAAGCGAAATAAGTTTATTCCCAACACATTAATGAATGTCTACAGGAAAAGAAAGGCTAATAAAGGATCAAAAACAAAACAGATCGGAGAAAAGCAATACATCATTAATCTTCGATTAAATATTCTGAGCACAAAATTTCATATAAATATCACAAGAGATTGCATTAAATGCGAACAAATATTAAAGGAAAAGAGCAGTTAAGCATTCGGTTGATTGAAAATGTTTACTAAGTATAGAAAACTAATTCTCTACTCATTCTGTTTAGGAATTCAATGAAATTCATTCTTTGCAATTGATTTTTGCCAATTATTAGAATTTTTTATAATTAAAAGAAAATCCTTAACCTATTGTTTAAAATAATAATCGGAATATTACTATCAATCAAAGTATTTTTCATTTTTCTGTACTCGAATGCATTCAATGAAGTGATTCTTAATATATTAACAGATTTGAGTTAATATAAAGAGTATAACGAATTTTTTCATTCATTTAAGACATTCATTATAAAAACCATTTATTGTTAAACATTCGGTCGAAGAAAAATAGAATTTTTGTATTTATTCTTCGCTGAATTTACTTGAAATTCAAATCCGATTAACTTAAACTTTATATCAATAGAAAAATATAATAAAATTTTGCTTATCTTATAAAAAATATATCTATTTTTATTAGAATGAAAATAGTTATGCTATGAAGTATAGAATTTTAAAAATAAAAATCAATACAGAGCTTACATAAGAAAAGAGAAACACAATAATGTTTGTCCGCAATTACGTGACTTCTATCAAACTGAAAGTGTTTCAGAAGTTATGCCGAAACACAAACCAATAGCTTTATTCAGCTAAAGAAAAAACAAGTCAACCATAAGTAAGACATTAATAAATTTTTGAGCGCACAAAAAAGCATAAACCCCAGTAAGAAAAGGAAAACTAAATGAAAATTAATATTAAAGTTATATTTCTTGAGAAGAAAAATAACTTCATTTAATAGAGGCTTAAATTTCTATTAAGTTGGGTATCGATCGAGAAGTCGATAAAAAACTATAATAACTTCGGGATAATTATACGAATGAATTAATAGAAACTTAAGTACTAGAAAAGCTACTGTTTGAAGATTATCTACGCTTTTCTGAACAGATATTCTTTAATAAAAAAGAGGCTTAAAGTTTCGATTTGTATGTCTGTATGTCTTAATATTTTTGAGACAATCCTATAATAAAATACATCATAAACTTAATAGAGATTTTTTGGTATAGAGAGGAGATTATATACAAATTTTTCATTCATTTAATGTCTTGGATTGAGTATAGAGATAGAAAATAATAGTTTTTATTATTAGGATAGTTATGAGCTTTGAAAAAGTTTGGGTCAAACTTGTGATCATCTAATCTTATGCTTTCATTCGCCACAAACCATTCATGTCAGCTTTGGATTAAATTAAATCACATCACTATATGTTTACCGTATATATTGCGTGCAGATTATAGAAAATGCTATTATTCTTACATAAAAAAGAATGTGTGCACTAAATTCAGGGAACAATTTGTATTTATATAAGTAATGAAAAAATAGAGTCACTTTTTCTTAGTTCTATGTTTGAGCCACTCATAGAATATAATGTTCTTTAGATGTCTTTGAAGAAGTTGTTATTGAAATTTAAATTGTTTTTTAGTGTTTGAACACTAAAAGTCTTGTTTTTTAATGTATTCATTATTCATGCAATTATTGAATCGTAATTTTTTTCTTGTGCTCAAATTCATCGAAACGCTCGATATATCAAACATAATATTTGCACAAATAAGTGAAGAAATGTTATGCTCAAGAGCTTGAGATATCGATAATCTCTAGAAATGAATAAATAAGTTATAAGTGAAGGAATAGTTGAATAGGAAAGAAATGTGAGAAATATGTAAGAAATAAATACAAGTGAAGAGATGGAGAAAGAGAAAGATTTAGGGAAAACGGTTTTGATAGAATAGTAATCATTGTTATGACAGATGTCAGTGACATTGTTGTAGTCAAGTTCTATTGAAATGATGATAACAATAGGGATTTCTTTAGCGAAAGAAATGATATGAAACTTAAGTTTCGTTTTCACATATTCTTATGTTATATTAGAATATGATATGAAACAAAATAATCAAAAGTTAGGAAAAAATAGTTATTCAATAGAAAAAAATAAAAACCTTTTAACTAACATAGCAGTGAAACAAATAAATTTGAAATGCATGGTATGTTCGGTAACTTATTGTTAATTATAAATAATAATAATAATAACCAGATTTTTACCCCATATGAGTTCAACTTTATGGTCTCCCACTCAGAGATGTTAATATTAGCCTATTATTAAAGGCAAGTTATTATTATACTTGAAGGCTCCGGATATATATCTCTATAGATTATGAGTTTAATCCACAATCCAGGGGCGCAGAAAATCCACTGAAAACTGCATTGAAGTGGACACGAACGCAGAACTGGAATCAAAGGGTAGACATTTGGTGCACAATCAAAGCCTTTATTATATTACGACAATATCTATTGTCATTTACAATAATAAGACCATAGCATTAGTTAAGGCATAATTATGAGAAGTATTCAGACAGGAGTTTAAGACAAAATGGACTGAACACCGCTTGAGTGCTGTTTTATATATATCTTAATTATGTCCCAGAATATCTGTGGATACGATACAATTCAATATAAATTGAAATTATAGTTAGTTTATTATGTGAATGCGTGAGTGTATGTACTGATCAATGTTATACCCAATGTTGATGTGATATCAAAGATGAGATCACTTCAAATTGATTGCTTTCTATCATTTTTATTAAGAGCTCAGACAATACTTAAGGATACAAACATATAAATAAATAATAAGCAAAGAAATTGTTAAACGCAGTGATTTGTATGTTAACAGAGTTTTATTTTTTTCGAATATAACTATTTATTTAAAACTTTTTCTTTGTTACGATTCATATACAATACTTGTATTACAAAATACTTTTGCATTAAAAGCGTTAAAATATTTGTGCTTTAGTTTAAGAAAACTATTCTCCTATTTATTGTGAAATACAAAAAGAAATTTAATTAAATTAAAATATTGAATCAATTAATCACATTTGATATGAGCTATTAATATAATTTATGTAAATATTTTGATTTCAAATTCACATGAATTGCTTGTTTTCATGTTTATTACGCTGAACAAAAAAATATTAACTTTTGATTTAATAAGACATTCATTTTCATAATTACTTCAGAATTTTTGTAATATTGATTCAAATAAATTAGTTGTCATTTATAACAGCCGTAAAGGCGTCAGTCTTTTTACATTAAAAATCTGTTTTCCTGCATATAAACTCATTTTTAAAGCTAATGGAAAGTCAAAAATACATAAAGCATTTAATGCTTTTACTTTATGACAGTAATTGTTTTAAGTGCTTAACTGTTCTCTTCATTGGAGAAAATATTCTGTAGAATACGGTTTAAAACTATCTAATGATTGCGTTTTACAGAATAGAGATAACACAGAATTAAAGGATTTTCTTCTTTTTTTAGACAAAGAATTTTTTAAAAATTGTCTCAAGAGTTAACTCAAACTTGTTTTACAAATGAGTATTTTCTTATATTTGAATTTAAATGCATTATTCGCTAAATTGCTAAAGGAATTGCATTTAAGTTTTTGTCTCTATATTCAGCTTATTCTCTAACTATTGTTCGGAATATAATTTAAGTGCGAAAAAAGTTCTCTTTTGGGAATTCAAAGGGAAAGTGTTTCTGAATACGAATCAAACAATGTTTTCATTAGCATTAATAAGAAAACGACATACAGTTATAGTTAAAGAGAAAATAGAAGCAAAAAATCCATCGCGACATATAGTAAACCTTCGATATAATAAACACGTTTATAGTGGATCCTCGTTATAGTTGATCCTCGTTATAGTGATAGCAATTCATACACACATTCAACTAATGCTAAAAATAATTTTTATAGTGAAAACTAAGTCCGGTTTCCAGGGATTAACTATATCTGGGTTTTACTGTATAATAAATGCAAATTATCTAAATTTAAGCTAAATTAAGATTATATTCTAAATAAGTTTGTTAAACAAATTTTGAATCCAGAAAATTAAAAATTTTAAAAGTAATCAAAAAACTTTTTGGGTTAAATTAAAAATTTTTAGCACTTTATTATTAAGTTCTCTAAACATTAGTAATACAAATAGTAATTAAAATATTGTTAATGCATTCATTTAGTGCCACAATTTTCTAGTAAAGCAATATATATAGAGTTTGAGAAAAGACAACAGAGAGAGAAAAATTTCCGCTGAGAATAGAGGAGAGAATTATAGAGATATAGTTAAAGAATACAAACACAGAATTACTTCAGTAGGTTTTCATTGTAATGTTATATATAAATTGTGTGATCAATAAAAGCATCGAAAATAGAGTCAAAACGTCTAAACTTAAGGTCAGCGAAATTGAACACAATTTCCAATTTGAAAAGTGTGTAAATATTTGTTTAATATATGAATTGCTGCCGAAAAGGCTTCGCGTTTGTACTGAAAAATTTTTATTTATATTTTCAATTAAAAGTTTTATACTTTTAGAGCAGAAAATTTTTCAGACTATAAAACACTGTTATGTTAGTATTCGTTACTGGTATTGAAATAACATATATTTGTATAGAAATATTTGATAAGAATTTTTATAATAATAAAAGAAATTCAAAATCAAATTAAATTTCGAGAATTTCTTCAAAAAGTAGTACAGTATAAGAATAGGCGAAAGTCTTGTAACAAAAAATTTATTATATTTTGAATCATAACAGTTCTGAAATTTGATCTCATAATAAGTATCAAAAATATGAAAATTGATTTTCAACAAAATTTTGACTCTCATAACACTTATTAAGAAAATGTTACAAAACTATAACATAATAAAAATATTTCAAAGAAAATTTAATGCTCTTAGACATAGAGCGTGTATAGCGGTGTACAGTGTCTTATTTCAAAAAATAGACTTATTTTGAAGACGAGATAATGATTTTGATAGTTTTTTCCAAAATTATTATAAAAGATAAGTTCAAACGCAAGTTAACTCACATAATGAAAATTCTTTAGCCTTATTATGATTCAAAGGGATGTCTATTTTAATAGTGAGTTGTGAAGTAAACTCAAAATCTCAGTAATTTGAGCATCAAATGAGATCTATTTTAGTCAGCCCTTGAGTTTAATAAGTTTATGAACAGATTAGTTGATATGAATCAGATTTTGAGCATTTCATACTTTAAAATTGTTTATATCAATATTTGAGTTAAAATTTCTAAACTGACCCCAAATATAAAATCAAAAATTTATTTTATAGAAAGCTCATTAAGAGAAAGCATTTGGTGTAAGCTTTAAAACAGTAAAGAAAATCATTATATAATAGTTTAGTATAAGTTTAAATTATAATTTTTTGGTTAAAATTTGATGACCCTTTGGGTGATCCTTATGCAGTGTAGCACCAAGCTACGGGCAAAGGGGGCATACGCCCCTTAGCATTTTGTGGTACCTATATGTAGATTTGTAGCAATTTTTAAAAATTGTAAAATCTTAGATTTTTCATGTCTTGGCTCCCAACCAAAAATTTTTGGTTACGGCACGAATTAAGTGAATATATTGCAAAAATTTATTGATATCTTTAAACTTTTTGTGCTTCATATAAGCGATCAATGAATTAAAATATTATTTACTGTAATACGAATTTGAAAAAATGCAGATCTTAGAAATTTTTTGAATTAAAATTCCGTTCAATTAATAAAAAGAAATATTCCTATTAATTATACTACAATTCTGTTCTAAAACAACTGAGGAATTGTTAGAAAAAAAATAATCAAACTTTACCTAAATGTGAAACATAGGACGCCATCTAATTATTTGTTTTCATAACAAATTCTTACAAAATTGAATGCTCCGAAGCAGAGAAACACAAAATAAGTTAAAAATAAGTTAAATAAAGTAATAGCGAAACAAACCCTTACAGTAATTCTTTAAGTTTTTATCAAACAAATTATCAAATGACTAAACACTCAATAAACGATTGCTTTTAATTCATTAATTTGTAAAAAATTGTCAGTTGAGAAAAAACTTGAGAAATAACCAAAAATTACTGATTTGATAATTTGTTTGATAAAAACTTAAAGAATTACTTTAAGGGTTTGTTTCGCTATTACTTTATTTAACTTATTTTGTTTCTCTGGCAATAAGAGAAAAACACGTAAAAAGTTTTTGCCACTTCGGGTGTAAATTATTTTTGTTAATATTTGGCAGAATTTAATGTTTAATAACATTTTTTACTAATAATAAATTTTCTTAATTCACAAACATATACACATATACACTATAATCATATTAAATAAAATTTTATATTGTTTATTAAACATGTTTAATAATAAATTGTGTTTAAAATAATTCTTGTAAATAACTTTTACTCTCCGTTAGTCTTAAGTCTGATCCTAATAACGGTATTTCATAGAAAAGTAATTCTCATAGAAATACCTCAATATGTTTATTGAACTAATAGTTATCAAAATTATTGTCTATGTATAGTGTGATTTCATTATAAGTGAAATTTTTGGGTCACTTCGGAATTATTTCTAAATAATTAGTTTCAAAAATAAATAATTTAAATACAAAGTTAGAGTCGAAAAAATAGAGAAACAATTATATCAATAGTAGTCATGATATTAGTCATAATAAACATAATAATGTAAAAAAGTAATCAAATTCAGCATTTTTTCAAATAATAATCTTTTTTGAAACTTAAGTAGTAAGATGGTGCTTTGCCCGACCTTGAAATCGACCAATCAGAGAGCAGCTGTGCTCTAGGAGAGTGTATGTGC
>JAQGCH010000327.1:0-25944 GCA_034699485.1 Nanhermannia elegantula | reverse complement strand
TACACACTATTGTTTAATTTAATTTAGTACAAAATTTAACTTTTTCAGTAACTAATATAAAGTTTGTTGACTATAGCCTGGAATCAAACTAAGCTTTTGTCACAGAAGAATACAAAGAGATCCGATTTTAGGACCTATTGTTATTATTATTTAATAAACTTTCACTAATCATAAGAATTATTAATAAGATATTAAATCTCTTTGGTATTGTTCAAACTCTTGATTATTCTCAATGTATGCCTTAATAATAGTATAAAATAAGTTATGATAACGAATATTATAATTATTAAAATTTTAATATAAATGAAGATTTAGTTTAGTTTAAAACTCAGTTTTTTTCTTGAACTATGCTTTGAGATAATGTTATTGAATAAAATAATTGAGTTGTTTGGTCTCAATTGACTTCTAATGCATAACTCATTAATCGAAAGTTTCCCGAATCAAATCAGATTCTGTTGAATTCCATACGGAATAAGTATATGGATCTCATTATCAGTTTTGTGGGTCATATATAATAAAATTTTGTTTCTTTTCATTATCAATGAAAACGTATATAGAAATGCAATTATATCTGAATCGCATTTATTACCTAATTGGTTTTTTATACATATTTCTAAAAATTGCGAAATCTTTTGAAAGCAATTTCTAAAGAATACTTTATCTTTGAGTTAAAATTTAGTTATTTCCTAGTTTTATGAATGAAACTATTTGTATATCTGATAAATGTCGTGAAAACAACAACAGCTAAGCGTTTGACGTCAACTATTATGTAATACTTGATTAATATCATTAATGCTTTGTTTAAAGAAATGTGTTTACAATTGAGATCTCTATGAATCAAAAAATCGTTAATTATTTACTAGAGTTAGTATTCTATATTCAAATAGATTCTACAGGTATAGTAAGTCATATACAGTAAAACCTCGAGCTATTATTGCATTACTAAATTGTTTTTCAAAAAAGGGTAATATTTTATTTTCTTTTATAAAAAAAGGTTAAACAAATATTTACGAACTTTCTTACATTATTTCTAATATAACTAACACAATAAAAGTCATCCTTATATTGAGAAAAAGAATAATCACTTTGTGAAACATGATATTTGTTTGTCCAAAATGAAAAAATATTTATATATAGAAAGGATGGAAAGGATGGAAAAGATGGAAAGATAAAGTTAAAGATACAATTACTTATTATTACGACTATTTTGAGGCTTTATATGGCTAATAGTTTCTCCTCTGTTAAAAAAATAGTTATTCATTTGAAAAAATAGGTTAAAGTCATAAACATTTACGTATGCGAAGTATTTTATATGTGGGTGTTTTGTGAACGACTTGTTTTGTTACGTCTATACGCATAAATAGATGTAAAACTTATAAATATTTAATTAAAATCACATAAAATATCGATTTTTAAGGGATAATAAGTTTATTTTTCGCATTTTAGGGCATATTATACATGAATTTTTTGCAGACGGTGCAGGAATTTAGTTTAGTTTATCCGGAATATAGGATTTACAAAATGACAAATCTTTTGAATATAATCCGAAAACACACACATAGTTATCGTCAAAATAAGGCACACAATAAATAAGCAAATCTATACTAAAAGTAAAGAATAATTATATAAATTCATTCACATGAAGATAGAAAATGTTTTATATGAGTATAAGTTTATGGCAATTATAATTCTAATCAAAAATATAAAGTTACATAACAATTATAAAACAGATAACTTATATTAATATTCATATGTATTTTGAGTATAGATTTATGTATCATTGCGTAACTTATTTTGACGATAACTCTATGTGTGCTTTATTTATACAGTACTTTGGGATTATGTTAAAAAAGATTTGCCATCTTTTTCTTTAATTGGATGAATCCTGAAGTGAAAGTATTATATTTGAATCTCATGAGAATTTTTGAAATATAATATTTTATAGATTAAAGTGAACGCATAAAAACGTGATAAAAATGATCTCATATTTAATATCCGCTCAAATTTAGATTAAAAGTTTCTGTCAAATGAGTAGAAAAAACAGAAAAATTGCGCAATAAGTCAAGTAATGTTGTTTTGTTGAGTGAAAAGCATATTTTTTTAATTCTATCTGAACATTGCATGAAAATATAGTAATACAGTGAAACCTCCTTATTTTGATCACTATATTGGTGTCTGTGCAGAATCCCATAGGGTTAACATTAAGCAAATCAAAACGCCTGAAAGTTGATCAGCTCTTAAAGTTGATCACAGAGTTGGTGTCTAATGAGTGATCAATTTAGAGAGGTTTCACTGTACTATTCATGTTGCTCAACGAGTTTCATATCACATAATAATATTTGAATAATAACTTGGAGTACAAAAAGCGTTATCAAGATTTTTATATCTGATTTTTAATGAGATAATATATCACAGGGATTCTCTTCAATAAATAATTTTTAGGCTAATGAGTATGTAGTGATCATGTAAATAATTTTTTACGCTTTTTGACTATTATTTTAATTATGATGAATATATTTTTCGAGGTTTTGCGGTTTACAGAACTTTTATTCTCTAAAAACAAAAGCTATTTTAATATTCATCGCAAATGAAACCATAAGTCATGTGTTAGACTAGTGTATGGATTGTAAGTACAGTTAATCCCAAATGTATCCGAGAATTTAGAATATAAACTTTCATGTATAGCACGTGAAAAGTTTTCATTTTAACTGTCTTTATACTATTTGACCGATAAGTGTAATAGTGATTGTTTTTATCAATTCAATCAGTCAATCAATATGATTGGCGATACAGCTCTTCACGTTTAATAAATATTTGAACTTAGAAAAAAGCTCCACTCCTATTATTGATATTGAAATGGCACTTTCATATTCTTATTCAGTATCAAATTCTTTACAATTTAATGGTTGTGACAAATTTTACGTTGGTGGACATTTATTAGTCAGTATCACGCGTATTATATCAACTCCTGTGTTGTAACTGTTAAAATGAGCTTATATTTTTTTAAAGTGTCAAAATTAATTTTTAAAATTATATTTTTTCTATAAGGGTCATTATATAAAATTAATTTTTAGAGTAAAAAATTTTTTTTTCGATGTACGTTGGACATAATTTTTTTATAAAGTCAAATACAATTACAAGCTTCAATATTATAATAGAAATAATACTGCGCATCATCCTTAGATTTTGTTTTTTCCTGATCTCATTTTTGTGCATACATTTGAGATTAACTGTGATTTTACATTTATATACCGCTTTACCTAGTGATCCTAGTTTTCGGGTTTAATTTTCACGTCGATTCGGGGTGGTTTAATCGAGTTAAAAAATTTTGAGTCAAAACCCGAAACTTTATTTTCAATTTCTGGTACACAAATTCAAAAAATTGATATGTATTAATAAAAATGTTGATCTATATCTAAATTGAAATACAAAATCAAGTGCTCATCAGTTAATGATAAGCGGAAATCTGTTTGAAGAATTTTAAATTACGAAAATGTTTCAAATATTACAATAAAACAATATTTGAGCAAAAAGCCCGATTAAACCCATTCAATACGCATGTTTGATTCGGGTTCAATCGGGTTAAACCGGAAAACTAGGATGTCTACGCTTGATATTAAAGTGGTTTCTGCCATATTAGGATAGTGTGAATCACATTGTCTATGAAACACTGACTGTCTCTGACTAATCTGCAGCTCGATCTGGGGCCTTAATCTATTCTGCCCAAAGATTTGTATACAAACTGTACCAGAGCTGCAGATTAGTCCAGATTAACTTCAGTATATATTTATGTTTTGTAACAGAAAATCAACGGAAAACTTATGATTTAATTAAAAATTAAAGAGCAAAGGATAAAAATGATGTCAAATCGTATCAATATTTTAAGAAAGTAAAACAGTGACAAACTTGGCCATAACTCTACATCCGGTTTGTATAAAAAAATGATATATTTATGAAGTGATTCTCAACTTTATTTTAATATATTTACATAAAATTGAAGAATGAAACGAACGCAAAAATAAAACTAAGTTAATATGAATAACAAAAGTCTATTAGACTAATGGAAAGGGATGCTGGGATTTATTAAAAAGGCATTTCATAATTTTCATACTCTTTTAATACTATACTTGACTTCAGTGAATTTTATTTATCTGTTAATTTTGAACTTATATTGCGCTTACACTTATTCTATATCAAGTGAAAAATGAGAATTTACTCTAAAAATCTATCAAAAGATTATTCAAATTGAAATTTCACTCAATTTTATATACAATACAGTATATTGGTTACAGATACTAAAAATTTTCGTATACATTCAAACACATACATAATTCATACGATTTCAATAAATAAATCATAACTGTTGACTTCGTCCCAAGATTAAGATCGGATAATATAGACTTAGAAAATTCAAATTTTATTTTTTTAAATAATTTAACAAATAAATGCATTCAATACTCACTCGTCAGTTAAAATGAGAATTTTGTTAAGTTTTAGTTTTATTTAGTTAGTCAAGTAGTCAAACATTCTTAAAAAATTTTGGGCTTTTATTTCTCAAATTCCCGTTCCCTGGAAGTTCCCTTTTCTGTATAGCAGATATGTATTGCACTATTACCTAACCCTTTATAGAGTTAAGTTTAGGTTAGGTTTTAGTGCAATACTTACCTGCTATACAGGAAAGCAAACTTCCAGGGAACGGGAATTTGCGAAACAAAAGCCAAATTTAGATCTATTTAATATATAAACATTTAGTTACTATTTAAAAATAAAACTTACATTTGAATTGACATTAAAATGATTTAGCATTTTGAATAACTCAATAGGAATCGCAATAGTTTTTAGTAGATTTAAGGTTTGATGCTTTTAATTGAAATCAAATATTTAATTAATTAATATGATTCATGTAAATTAGTTTTGACTTTGCATAATATTTAATAAATTAAAGTTTCAAATTTGTCGCAATAGAAAACCAAAATTACCTGTACTGTACTGTATAATAAATGAGTTTACATAACAAACTAATTGAAAAATAGTTTATTTTTAGAACCAAAATGTTTATAGTATTAGAAAGACTTGCAAATAAAAATTCTTATTTCAAACTTTATTTAAAAAACACTCAATAAATGTTTCATAAGATTAATCCCAAAATAAGTTAATTAACTGTTGAGCTGACTTATAATAGCCTTAAATTTCATTATTTTTTATTACTGATCACAAAATAATAATAATAGTGAATTATAAAATTGAAGAGCATTTAAATCGCTAATTATTGCACATAATAGTTATGCTTTTAAAAGAAAAAACTATTTTCTTGCTTTTCTCCCAAAAGAAGTGCAAACTATTGAAAAATATAATAATATGGAGACGAAGTCTGACGAACAACTTGTTTAACAGTTGAGAAATTGTTCTCTACAAGTAGTGGAAACAATTAGTTAGAGTGCCATTGGTGTAGTGTCTTATACAATATGAAATTGAGAACAGAAAAAAATAAAGTGTTTTCTTGGTTTTTATGATAGAAAAGAAATCTATAAGTGACGAACACATATGTAATTAAATATTAGACATTCGTTTCGAAATGAGTTATGAAGTGTTTCACTGAAACACAATGTCTTTCACAATGTAGTGGTTATGTAATAGATATTGAATAAGTTTGTAATATCGATTTACTTGTAATTTCTGTTCCTTAATAACGCTTCAAAATTGAATAAATTTATTTCTAATAAACATTTTTATTAAATATTCATAAGTTACTGCTTATCCATACATTTTATTTTTGTTAAATTGTATTACATATCATATTCTAGTAAACAAGAATGACAATTAATATGAACTCATATTGCATGCTCACCACAGTCGTAACCAAGGGTGGGCATAGGGGAAGAATCCTCCAGGAAATTTTTCCCGGGGGAAATTGCATGTCTACTCCCCCGTAAATCTAAATTTTTAGGTTATGGCATAAATGCTTACCTTCTTCATGAACGAGACAACACTGTTAGGTATTGGGCCACGATTTTGTCGTGCTGTTGATTGTGATGAATCCATTTTTCATTTAATTTTCCATATGATAACAGAACAGGTGTTCCGACAGAATAAATAAATTATCAGAACTTCTAGTCATTGATGGATTTCTTTGGCTTTTGTTATTTATAAGAAGAATAAAACTCTATACTAGTGTTTGGCACATAATAATAATATTTTCGCAATCCTAGGCTTCTATAATTATTTCAATAACAATAATGTGTATGTTTTGAAGAGCACTTTCGCAGGTTATTTCAATTCAGTAGTTTAGGTGCTGTTCTGTGAGAAAAAAGAAAAATTTAGTTTTTATTTACGATCAAAAGGTTTAATGTATATAAAACTTATTTTGTAAAAAAACTAATATAAGGTATTTATTTTTCAGGCGACTAAATATTATGACAGTTAAGTTAATATAATAGGAAAAGGTATGCCTGACATGTCAGGTATTACAGCTATTTTTAATAATTGCAGGTATAGTAAGAAAATCGATTTCTGTCAAATGCATAATTGCTTCTTAAGGGCAGAAAACTTTCGGTCTCAAAGAAAAATATATGTAAAAAACTTTTTTGCCAAAAAGCGATTTTTTCATGTTATGTTATTTTTTTCAATGTTTTCTTTTGTTCAAACAGAACACAAAAACATGTAAAAAGTTTTTGATCATTAATGAATTCTGAATAAAGCAATAATACCGAAGATTCATACTTTTTATACTGATTTATGAAATAAACTTCTTTTTAGTCAAATAATTCATGATTAAAAACTTTTCTGATCATCATTATTCAGATATCATGTGCAGTAAGTTATTATGATATATTACATGTCATTGAATAAAATATTACTTTAGGTTTTTTGGTAACTCTGTGACATTTTTTATGTCATTTATAATGTCAAATCAGATTTTACTCGAGCTCTCAACAAATTCTTATTATTGTTTAAATAAATTTAACAAAGAATCTCATTTATTAACATGTATTCAAATAGTTGACTAACACATTGGGAAAATTTCATGGAAAATATAATGAATTTTCTGCAATTAATTTTTCTGAAAGGCACAGAATAATGATTGAATGCATCAATTTTTCTACTTTCAAGTGATTAATACTTTTCTATAGTGCTGTGAATTAACAGAATAAAAGAATAACTTATAAAAATTGAAGTTATATATAATAGTTATTAAAAGAGCCACAATATTATATCAATTTATTCACGAGAGACATAATGACAGTCATTACATCAAACAGTAATATTAATCTCATTACTTATTATGAGAATTGTAAATGTGTTGAGTTTATTACAAAAAAACTCATTATATTTGTAATTTATTTAAAGAAAGACCTCATTCAAGATTAGATTTTGACTATAATTAAGTAACTCTTATTCAGTAAACTTAGCGATAAACTAAACATTGGATCTCTTAATAAGTTAGACAAATAATTGTTGAATTAAAGAGGAAAATGCACTCCAGTATTGTAACGTGAATTGAATTAGTTGTCTATCTTTGTGGAAAAGCCATTATTAGATTATATTTCATAATCTAATTCCTGTGTCCTATTCCTAATTCGAGACATAATTCTGGATAAATGTAATAAAATTTGGTTTTCCACTTATAGCTCTAGTGATTTTGAGTCAGAAATGGCACCATATGTGCCACATATGTTACTAGAAATCATTTGCTAATATGTAAGTCATTTTTAACAATATAACAATACTTTTAGTTTTTTGCCTTTCATTTCGGTGAACACTAACTTACATATAACTCAATACTAAGAGAATTTCTATTAATGGCATAGAAATCCTGTATGATTTATATTCAAAATTAATCAATTTTGTTTACAGCTAAGGGCTTATGTATAGCATATAAATCTATTTAAGTCTTTCATAATGAGATAATCCATTAACGTTGTCGAATCCCAAACTGTGTCAATATTAAGTAACCACAGATTAGTACTGACTCAGCCGCATATAAATTTTATCTCAAATCGATGATTATTATCACTATTTATGTTTTTATTATTTATTTGCTGTATAAAAGTTAGCCTTTATTACAAGTCATACTAATCAATAATATTGTTATTGCCTCTAATGAAAGCTTATTCTGGCCATCCCTGTACTTATAAATATGTTTTGTATCTCAAAGATTACTTGAGTCACCACATATCAGATTTTGAGATTTGAGTTGGACTGTATATAAAAGTTGTGTTTTATAAAAGTATATGTCGAATAAGTATTCAAATTTTACAATTAAACTACCGATTATCATAAATAATTTTTAAGTTTAATAGAAATACTCAAAAGAGATTCATTAACTTAAATTGAACATCAAATAAGCTAAAAATATGAACGCATTAAATATTAAAATTAACTAAATTTGACAAAATTACTTCATATATTAATAATATAATCCTCTTTAAGAAGTATCACGCGATCCATCCTTTTCTTCATTTTCGCCCACAACTTTACTTTGGTGCTGCCTAAAGCTCTTTTAGAGTAAAATTCTCAGGATGTAAAATGTGTAAAATAGCCAGAAGTCATAAGGAGTCAAACTCCTTAGATATCACTTCGCCGCCGGATTGTTTGCATTGCATAGAAGACTCTTTAAAGTGGTTTTATTACAATACATGAACACACAATTATTTTCAAAGGTCTACACAGAACGCAGACGGATGAAGGCATTTCTAAGTAACTCTTCATTATCTGAAGTACTTGATTACTGTCCAACATCCTAGACATAGATCTCTGTCGCAGCACATATTAAGCAATACCTTAAACTGTCAAAAACTCAACAGTTTTGTTAATTTTTGAGTTCATTCATGTAAATCAGTTGACGACAGCTTTTTCTGAATAGCATGAAAGGATTGTTATGATGATAGTTCTTAAAGAGGATTATTATTCATTTCTGAAGTAATTATGTAAAAATTTCCTTTAATTCCTTACTAGTAGTTAATGCTCTATATAGTAATGCAGTACTTCATTAATGTTATATTTACTTTATTTTTTGAGATTTAAATAGAAAATGAATTTCTTAATAAAAAATAAAGTTTAGAAAAGCAAAAAATAAATAATAATTCAAACGCTATGAATGGATAGGATATTAAAAAATAAAATAAACAATTTTTACGGCTATAGTCAAATAAATGACTCGAAGAAATAATTTACTGTACAGTCCTATGAAATACAAACAAAATTTTAATTTGAATTCCAGAACTATCCAGAGCTCTCCAGAGACTACTTATAGATCGTTACCAAATATTAGAGAAAAACAAATTGAGTACAATTCTCAGAAAATGATTAATCAGATTTATAGACAGTTGTTTGAAAGTATAATAATTGGATATTTATATTTGATTTTCTGGTTGAATCCTTCAATTGATTGATTATAGATATGAATCCACAATTGGGGAAGTCTTTTAAGACCATATTAGAATTTAAAGCCAAAAATCAAATGAAAGAGGTCTTAATTTTTAATATATTGGTATCTATTCACAAATGAATTAAAGAGATCCGCTCTTATTTGAGAGAGTACCAATTAATTATGAAGCTTGATCACAACAAATATAATATAATGTTAACATTTACAAAGAATAGATTATCAACCATAAGCCAATTATTTTAATGGTTATTACAAAGCTGTTAAAGTGAATTATTTTTTCCTCTTTCTTTATAGCATTCAATTTATTCTTAATAGCCATAAATTAAGTTTAGTTTGAACAAACATTTCAACTATTAAATTGATTTTTGTTAAACTTTGTTAAACCATTGACGCTAAACAAATATTGTAAATTATCAATTTTAGCCTTAAGTTTATTTTTATAATCAAAAACTTAACACTTCATTAACAACATCTATTTAATGATGTTTAGCAATAATTATTAATTTAAGAAAATCGATTTTTTCTCAAAATATTACCTATCGGTATATAGCTTTCTAGTATATCATATTTAGAAACTAATGAAATAAAGTTATCTCTCTATTCAATACGGATTCTGGATATGATCAATAACCAGATGTTATCAATACTTATATACAGAAAGTACTAGCATTTGTATAATTAATAATACAATCTTGAGTGCAATATCTTAAGTGCAATTGGGTTAGTACTAGTATTTTCTTATGCAATACCTAAGCTCTCTATCAGTATATAATGTTTTATACTACCGGTAGTTTAGTTTTCCTGTACATAAAGTGTTTGATTAATTAATTGAAGGATAGTCTGTTGTCATGATGTACACACTCTGGCTCGATCGAAAATTAGTGAGTGGCTCTCCCCCCCCCCCTCCCCTGAGGCGCTCGAGCGCTGAGCGTTTACCAAATCAGCAAATTTTATGAGTTGAACAGTTTTTTACACATAATTTGTTTATTTTAACCAAATATGCGGTAATGTTTGCTATTTCTAAAATTAAAAATTGTATACTACTCGAGATTCAAGCGCTAGATGTTGAGCATTACAGGCCTGATGTATAGAATATTCTACGCCTACAAAATTCGTGTATAATTTTGTATAATAAAAAAATAGGTTAAAAATAACATTTTAGAAAAGTTTAAAGTGAATAAAGTTGTCGAGTAAACAACTGGTAGTTCCTTTTGTATAGTATATTAAAAGACCAAATTTCATTAAAAAAATCAAATACAATAATGAATAAGTTGTGCATAATCACTATGTAAACACAGAATTTGAGATTCAGGTAATGCTAAAGTGATATGTAAGCCCACGCATTCTTGTTTCAGAGTATCATTATTTTCGTTATATAGTAAGCATCACTTCTGAGATATCGAATTCAACGCATTACACGAATACTTTGTAATGCATTTCAAAGATATCTAAATCCTGTTCTGCACAGAAATTGATTATTTTATTTTTATGCAAAACATTAATTATTTAGAGAATATGTTGAATGTGGAAAATAAGTGAAAAACTACTCAGAAAATGGAAATTTGTTTTATTTCTTTAACTTTACAACAAAAAAGTTTTTAATTCGAGATATGTTTGCAGAGAATGAGAACAACTTTAATAAAATGAAAATGTTTTACATAATAATTAAGATTTGAATAGTGTTAGACATAATGTGATAGATTTAAACCAAATGATGCTAAACTAGAGACATATTTAGGTGATTAATGTCTGATCTTTTAGGACACTAATAAAGAAGATTAATGTTTTTTGGTGAAACATGAACTACAAATACATTGATATCATGTTTTATATCGTTAACACTCTTTAGTCTTAAACTCAAATAAAATGTTCGGTAATTTAATAGTCAGTAAATTTGAGTTTTTGTTTTAAGAGAGTTTCACTTTAATGGAAAACAGTTGCTTTCGATAAATAAAATTATAATGTGTGTCAATGTTAGTCTTGATATCAATACGAGACTTATTTATGAGAAGGAATAAACTCATTACCATTTGCAGAAATACAAGATTGTAAACCATTGCAGTCCAATCTGTCTACAGTGCATTTTTTATTTTGATGATAAGTCAACTTATGGAAAAATTCTTAAAGTTCACTTTGTTTTAACATATGGTACAGTTTATCCCCGTTATAGTCAAACAATTGATACCGAAAAATGCCTTTATTATAACGGAGGTTCACTATAAGCGAATACAAGTTAAACAGCAAAAAAGTTATATAATTTTACCCAACTCTTCACTATAAGAAGGTTTTTACAAAAACGTGGTTAACTATAACGGGGATGAACAGTATAACATTTATAGTGCTTTATGTGGACATTCAATTCTTTAGATTGTATTTTATATAAATAATTAGTTTAATGAAATGCTTAATAATTTTATAAGAGTTAATATTTATAAACAAATTATTATTCATAGTTATTACTTAATAGACTGTATAATTCATTACAAAACTTGTCATCAACAGAAAAATTGTATTCAGAATATTCAGAGTATACATAGGCACCAATCTCATGGCTTAAAGGGCCTAAAGCTTCAAGAAATAACTGCTTTATTACTTTTTTCAGATTTATTTAAATAAGATTTAGAAAACTTTTGAATTGATGGCATTATTTCTATTATATCTAAAGAACATAAGTATTATTTGCTAGAATTGGATCCGAAGAGAATCTGACCAAAAGAAATACTTTGTTCTTTGCTGTTAATGTAAATTAATGAATAAAAGATGTTTTCACTCTTTACATATTCATGGCTAGTAAGGCACATGACAGGTCTGGATCATGTCATACAATCTTAATGAGATTTTCAACTATTCAAATATAACAAAGAAATAAATATTAGTACAGATCCCAAATGACCAAACGATTATTTCATCCCATTATTTATTATATTTTAAATATAAAAATAACATTTTTTGAATTATAAGCCAATTATAAGATAGTAATTCCAGATTCACTTGACGTGTAAGATACAGAAAATTTGCTAACATTTTGTGTTAACTTATAAAGTGTATTCAGCACTCACCTAAGGAAAAGCAATTTAAAAAATGAATTTCATTAACCTGAGACCATTAGAAAACTTTATCTAATTAGATATGAAGATGTTTTCTCGAGAGAATTGCTTTTTGGCAGCAATAAAAAATAATTTTATTGTTTATGAGTTTCTAAATTAAAATATTGTTAATATATATCTATATTCTATATCTTCTAAATCTTGATTACATCTATTTCTTTCCTTCTGTTTGAATCTCTATAAAAAGTAATTTCATATTCAGTACCTCAATACTGATTCTGTCATCGCTCGAAATAATACTTGATATACATATTTTAAGATTATATTCTTTCATTCATATGTAAAAGGAATATGAACTTATTCATTGCATTCCTTCATTTTCCTTATCTATAATAAATTGAAAGATCATAAATATTCAACCTATAAGTCATATTATGGAACTCAATATATGGTATACTTTAACTGAGCACAAAGCTTGTTAACGTTTTGCCATTCAATTCACTTATTTAAAAACATTTCATTAATAAGTGTGAATAGCATTTAATTAATCAAATTTATAATTTAGTTATTTAATTATTAAGTATTCAAATTTAACTTAAAGTAATTAAAATTAACTTTAAGATCAAAAATTTCCTTTAATTTTTCGGCTCTTCTAAATCACACTCAAACCCTATATTTAGATAATAATATTTATTATTAAACTACTATAAAATTTAAAATAGAATCTATGAATTCCTGAATATAATCAAAATAGTTTAACAATGGGTTCTTCTAAAAATATTTGAAAGTAAGAGTAAATAAATGAGTTTTTTCTGACATGTATGTTATCCTTTATAGAAAAAGCTAATATTGATTAGATATTCATCCAACATCTCAATCAATATTCATGGAATTGGCAAAAGGAATCTAAAAAATAATATATTAGTAAAGCTATTCTAACTTCACATTTTATCATTGTCCGCCTCATTGAATTCTCAGGATTTCTGCTTAACTTATTCCAAGTTTCCTTGAAATAAACTTTTAAAAAAATAATTTTCACAATAAAAGATGGTTAGAATGATTAGAATAAAGTTACCAGAGATACTGTTTTGGTACGGAGTACCGCATTTTGTTCTAATATTTTTCATAAACCTGGAACTCATTTGTTCTGTTTTTGAGGTTAGACTCCAAGTAAAATAGATATTTACTAAATTTTTTGAGATGATTTAAAATTTTGAAATATTATTTTTTAATAAATCGTCAACAGAGTTGCGACTTTTTAGTAAAAACTAAGTTTTTGTCCTTTGAGAAAAATTGAGCCCATATTTATAATACTAAATATACTAATTTTTATGGCATCCAAATAACATCAGAATACAAACTAAGAAGCTATTGAGCTCTGGATATAACTATAATTTCTTTTACTTAATATATGAATAAAGCTTATAATTAAAATACCATAGTATACCATAGTAAACCATATTATACAATAGTATACCATATTATATACTAAAATTCATTAAATTCATACATATATAAAAATTATAATAATTGAAGAAATGTTCAATATTTAGTTTAAAAATCAAAAATAATTGCTTTCATTTTGATTGTAGGTTTCAATTGAAAGAACTGTTTACAGTGTGAGACCTTTATAAACATTGCGCTATCATTTTTCAGGCTTTTAATGATCATTTCTGGTTTATTAGAAAAAGAAGTCAAGAATCTGAGGAAATGAGAACTGATAACAAAGCGTTAAAATTAACTATTTTTAATGTGTTTTTCAAAAATATTATTGTTGATCATGTTTGTACAGAATACCAGCTAATCCTCAATTTAGTACAAATAACCTGTACTTTCATTTATTGAATAAAAATTTCAATTCTAAATATTACATACAGAACGACTACTTATAAACTATTATTTTAAATAATAAATTGTTTTTGATTGAAAACAAGGTTTAAAATTAAATTAATTAATTTGCACTGTGTTCTCATTGATTGGATGTAAATGTTAGTTATATTTATGTGAATCTCAATTTACAAATTTGAATGATTTATGAAAAAAGTAGAGATTTTTTCATAGTAGAAAAAAGTAGAAATTTTTGAATAGCAGAAAAAAGTAAAAATTTTTGAATAGTAGAAAAAATTGAACAAAAAAGATTAGAATAGCGTTAACAAGAAATAAAATTGTTAGCTCTAACACAACTGAATGAGCTTCACTCCATTGAATATACGCTAACTTTTGATAAATGAAATCACAGGTAACGCTGCTTTAGATGGAAATAAAGAAGAAGAGAAGAGATGTTAATATGAGCGTTACTGAAATGATGTGATCACTGCGGAAATTGGAGCAAAAAATACACATTTAGTGAGGAAATAATAGTTTATATATTTATATATGTAAAAAAAGATTTACAAAAAAGATATAAAATGATAGCTGATGTCAATAAAAGGACTGGTGCCCTAACTAAAAGTGACAATTTGATTATAAGTGACTATTAGGCTATAGATTGAGTGAATGTGTAAATGAGAGAGAAGTCTGTGATGAGAAAATAGGAAACTGCGTTATAAAAGCAGAGCCACTGTGCTATACTTTATGTAGTTAGGTATCGAGTTGGCTGATTCCTTTCCTGTCAGGGTATCATTATATGGCAAATAAAAACATGAACTGTATGTATGGTTAGTATTGATCGTCTCAAACACAGTTGATTTTTCCCTTCTTTTACTATAACAAAAAAGAAATAATAATAATACTGGTTTACATGCAACAGGCGAATGATAGATAGGATTATAGCAATAAATACAGTGAAACCTACTTATATTTGCTATGATTTTTGATTTTTCAGTGCATTATATTTTTTTATACCTATCATCTCTGTATTACAATTATTCTTTTTTATTCTAATGGTCATAAGTTTTGAGATAGTTTTTATGCACATTTCAATTAAGCATTTAATTAATGTGTATTTTGTTGCCTACTATTTAATTATAGCATTGATTGATGTTTTTCCTAAGTGATGAGTTATATCACACTGAAGAGAGTCGTAAATATTTATATTACTTATAAGATTAAGTACACAAATAGTGGAATTTAGTGCCTGAGCCGGAATATTAATATATTCGAAAAACGAACTCAATATTTTGAAAAAAACATATTTATTATTATAAGAAATCCGAGAATTTACACTTCTCTTTAAGTATAAATATCAATATTTATCTACTGTAGTAATACAGGTACTAAACAATTATGCTTTTATTAATTCTCAAAATACTGCTTAATCTAAAAATTCAAGAATTCATACAAATAAATATATTTTAGAAAAAACATTAACTACATTAAAACATTATTTTAATTAACTTTTCATCTCAAATGAATTAACATTTTTAAAAAAATTTTTATAGTTGTGTGAAAATTGTTTGTGGTTTTTATTTTTTAATTATTTTAAGTAATTTTCTTAATAAAGTGATCAAAAATAATTTGAAACCCATTTATTATATTAAAAAAATATTCATCAATAATATTTATGCAAATATTTATACCATTGAACAAACATTAATTGAATTACACATTTAGCATAATATTTTTGAATAATTTATGTTCGAGGACAAAATTTGATTAATACTACGATATTATATGAGATAAACCTGTTATTGAACAAAAAAATGATCTTATTATTAGATCTTTCTGTCGATAATCGAAGATCTTGTAACTTAAGAGACACAGAATAATAAGAAACACCTACTCTTTGAAGGCGACAGAATATTCTATAACATTCTTGTATAGCGTATAATAAATTAGTAATGTATAAAGTTTTTTGTTAACTCTTGTTATAGAAAGCATTTTTCAGGTTTCGTTTCGCTTGTGAAGTGTCGAATCTCTTATAGATAAAAAAGATAGAAAAAAATCTCTTCTTTCTTTCAAAGGAGCAAAAAGTTTGTATGTTTAGCTCGTACTCAAATCAAAATTGTAACCTTAGTAACGACACATATGGAGTCAAACGAAATGGATTTTTGGCTTTAAGTCAGCGAAAAATATGTCATCAATGAAATATATATACATTAAGTCATATAACAAGAAAAGGTATATAAGCATATATGGGCTTAAATGTATGCATAAATGATTAGGTGAAGAAAGGATCACATAATTTCCATTTAAAACTCATTAATACTTTTCAGTAAAAGTCTACTAACAGTGAATATGATCCATGAATTTCTCATTTGAGGATAAATTTAAATAATTTTGTTTTGATGGGTAACAGAATCAGACCATTATTTGATATTTTTCGGGTTTAATTCAAAGAACTTTAGAATTTTAGTCTTTAATGTTATTTACTTTTACATTCGGCAGAGTTTATGACTAAATTGGAGCTAAATATAAATTTGATACAAAAAATTTATCTTGAGCAATTAAGTTGCATAATTTTCAATAATTTACCTTTTAGTTTAATATTAAATTGAAGCAAATCAATTGCTTATTTACGTGCAAATGCATTGCCAGACACAATAAAATACAGTATACCTGTAGTATTACAACCTTGAAATAGAGAATGCTCATTAAAACAAGATGTAATTGACAGGCTCATAAGTCAGCTAAACTTGTAGTGATGGTTTAATACTAAAATTCACTCGATATATCGAACTTTGCTATATGGAGTGAGGTTAACACCTTTCCTGAAACAATTTTTCAAAGAATTAGTATACAATTCTGGTTCGAACTTTGGTACTGAAAAATTCTAATCTTGAATCAATAAAAAGCTAATATTCTTTTAAAAAGTACATATAAGGATACATATAAGGATATATATAACTTTCATGTAATTTTTTACTAGTGTTATAAGAATATTCGTTTTGTTTGTTAGAGATTTTCAAAGGCATCAGTAAAATTGGGAAATAAATCTGAGATTTAGTGGACAAACACAATATCGTTATATAAATCTTGAGTGAAAAAAGAAATTCAAAATATTTTGAGATTTTAGATCAAATCTTGACGGGTGGCGACCTTAATGTGTAGGTTCAGGTTATAAATTAGTTTAAATAATACAAATTAGCCCTTAATATAAAGTTTTCAATGTTCATAAAAGCTATTCTTAATATTCTTATCAATTATTTCTTATTCTTCTTTTGACTGTAATTAATGATAGTTGAAGAGAAAAATTCTGGAAACAGAATCAATGAATAATACAATACGTATGTGCAACAAATTTGACTCATTTTTATAGTTTCATAGCATTTATGTTAAGTCAAGTCTATTTTGTTAACAAAAACTATTAATCAATTTCACTCAAAGCGTTTATTCTTCTCTTTATCGATAGAATAAGTCATTTGACACTACTCTTGCCGACACATGTTTTCAAATAGAGTGGCTTTTAAGGGGCAGAAAATCATATTTAAGCACTAGAATCGGTATTTGATTGAGTCCTAAATATTTGACAAATATGTGCATAATATTTAAATCTAAATAAAATGCTAAAAATGGTAACAGCTTTTAGTTCTACTTATTTGAGTGTAGATTTGATTCACTTAAATATCAAACTTTTCAAAACTTTCATATTCAAAAATTCTAATATAAAACATTTTCTATTAATGTTTGTTTGATTTGTTTGAGTAATTAATTTGGAATTTTTGTGTAATAGGATTTTCATTTGTGAATTTCGAGATATTTTGTCATTTTCATAGGTCTTTTATTGCATTCATTGAATAAAATTGAGTTTTATAACTATGTTTAAAATTAAAAATTTAAGATATATAGTGATAATTACAGTACGAGCACTAGTAATCATATAACAAGCTGTGTAACAAATACCATATAAACAAAATTTAATTTGTTTTCATGATATTTGTTAACTCATGAGAAGCCCTAAAATTTTATCATTCGTTTTATTATATAAAGCCATTAAAGAAATTACTATTTAAATGACATTCGGAATTAAAATGACAGAACTAATTAAAGAGTAGTTTTATATTTTAAATTATTTGTATTGCGAACAAAGTCGTGAAAATGTTTAGTCCATAACTATATTAAAAATAATATAACTTCCACAATTCAAATGTTGTATATATACAGGTATAATAAAAATATCTTTCAGACTATTTCTCTATAATTTCAATAACAATTTATTGTTCATCAAAATATTCACTGAGTTCTTACTTTAATTCATAGAAACAAATCGATAGCAATAAAGTGACTGCGAGAAAACAAGTTTCTTCTGCTCATTATTTATGTGAAATCAAGTGAATAGAACTTTTTGTACGCTATTTTTTTTATACTAGTATTTATGCTATTTTAATGTTATAATAATATCCAAAAAGAAAGGCATTCAAATTCAATATCTGGTGCATGAGATTATTGCATTAAAATTTTTAATTTGATTACGGGCAACAAAAATACGTTATGGCAGTACAAATACCATTTTCTACTAATTTATTATTGTTATTATTACTATTAAGTGATAGTGTGGCAAAATTTTTAATTAAGAAAATTATAATTTCTATATAAGACTAGTTATTTACTCCACTTAAAAGCTGATATAATACCAAGAATTTGAGGTTTTAATTGATATACAGTTCGAGTCTCGAAAAATTTCGGCTAAAATTCGAGTGTCTCGTATCGATATCTAGTAAATACCTAACAATAAAGTCCTAACTCTTATTGATTATAACTCGAAAAGCATTTAGAATTTATATTTATTTATCACTAACGAGAAGGAGATTCTGAAAGAAAGAGATATTAAGAAGATTTATAAGAAGTTTTCAGCAGAAATTACTGATTTATTTATATTAATGGGTGAACAGTGTTAGAGGATTAGGAATAATGCACATAAAATTGAGATACGGATTATTGGTGTTGAAGCACTTTTATTTCCATCAACATATTGGAAGATTCAGTCAAATTGATAGACAGGAGTTTTACTTAATTAAGATTAATGAAATTATGTAAGCTATCAAACAATATTAACCTTTCCTTCATATCGAAACAATATATAAGTTTGATGACTGACTCTAGGGATTAAGTCTTATTAATTTGAATCAATAATCTATTACTTTTCTGTGTTATTGCACTCAAATATTTTATACCTATTTTTGATTTATACCAATCGATTATTGAAAACACACCAAAAGAAAGATTCTTAGCTCTTGTTTGTGAGCTATGTTTTCGATCGCATAATAATATCAAAATATTTCATTTTTTCAATTTGTTTCTTATTTTTGAACCAATTCTTTGTCCTCAAAATAAAAAATCTTAAAATAATTAGATAGTGAGCGGATCGCTTGCTTCTAACTTATAAGGGAAAAGTAATTCAGTAATGACTTAACTTGAGGCACTTGTATTGCAGATAGAGCTCTATCGGTTGATAATTTAGCTTTTAGCTGGTTTTGAGTAAAGCAAAACTAAATTCAGTTGATAGAAGACCTATAAAAATAGATCTGTCATTTGTGGTCTTCATGTAATTTAGAGTATTATAATTAACATAAAGCAGTCTTTCTTTATTAAATAAATAATAGTTGAGTGTAATACAAGTTTAAATTGAATCTATTATTTAAAAAGTTTTTTTATGGTCTCAACCGTATGACACATTCACTTAAACTGACTTCTATTGTTGCCATTGTTTAGAAAATTGCGAAATATTGCGAATTATTCATATTGCAACACTTCTTTTAGTCAGTAATGTCGTTACTTTCATTCAATAATACCTTCTACAGGCTTATAAGTAGTGTAGAACAAAATATAAGCTCGTGCTTATCCCAGCTCAAGCTAATGGGTGTTACAATATAGGCTCAAGCTCAGTGTCATGTAGTGCTTGGTATTTTCGAAAAATGAACTTGTTGATTCTCGAAAAAATTTTAGCCTCTCGATCAAGTCTAGACTTCACGAAATTCAATTAGCATTAAAAACATAATTTGACTTTCAAAAAATTTATTGTTATTATGAAATTAAGAAATTATGAGAATTTTAATGAATACAAATCTAGCCAATTAATCATTTCAATCCGTACACTAGTATCATGTTAAGTGAGCTTTCCTTATAACTAAAACCAGTTGAAACAAAAGTTTTGTAGAATTACAGCTAAATATTACTTAGCAGCTAATATTTTCAAACCTGAGAATTTTGAGTTTAACTTTTGAAATATTAGAATTAAAATTTTATATTCATACTTAAGCAAGAGAAAAAGGGTATTTAGTTAATTATAAATTTTAATTAAAGCAAAATTAAGAGATATATCTAAATAAAACGCAATTTGATTCATTTTATATTTTAAAAATTAAATTTCTTTTACATAAGTTCAGGCTCATAAAAAGCGAGCTTATGTTCATCATTGCTTTTAAGGCATCAGAAACTAAATACTATAGCAATTGTTGCACAAGTATTTCAGAACAACACACTTATCTTATTAATGGAAAAATATCAATGTTTGTATTAAAAATACTATATTTACTATAACTATTTATTTAATATAACTTGACTCGGAATGAAACAATGTGCCGAATATTCTGGGGAGGAGAATGGCAGTATGCGGATTTCCGAAATGCCAAGGGAGTAAAATATTTCCTGAAAAAATTTTCTATGGTAAATTGGTAAATTTGGTAAATTTTCTATGAATTTACCATGAAACTTCCAATTTTTACTTGCATATTATAAATCAAAATTTTGTTAGAAATGTTTTATTTTTATGTAGAAGAATGAATCCATTTTACAGTTTTTTAAATATAATTTTAATCAAATACAAAATTTGATTTTGAGTTCTCATAAAAATTTATTATTTTGAAAGCGTGTAAATCTTTTTCGAGGGGGGCTATACACCCTGCCTAAACCCTAAATATGCCCAACTCGGATTTGAATTAACATAAAAAAATGTTGACTTAGGTTAGAAAAATATTTTGCAATAAAGAAGTGAAAGAAAAAACAGGAAGAAAATAATGCCGTTAATAGATTAATAATACACAAATAATTTAATATCAATTTATAGCACATTTTTCATTAAGCTAATGACTTAATTAGGGCACGATTTTCTATTTAGCGGATAAATAACAGGCCAATAATTCTATAATATTGCTTTTGAAACAAACAATGTTAACGATAACGTCACTCACAATTTAAGAATGGATTGCCTTCTATTTATAGGCAGGCGAGAGGAAACCCATTTCGTGACTATTATATGAGTGGGAGTACGTGATGATAACTTATGTTAAAGAATTTCTGTATTTAGTAGAAAAATAATGTTATAAATTGCTTTCAAAAAATTATTCTAACATTGCTTTGTCATAGACTATGCTTATGGTGTTATTTAAATTACAAGTTTGATGGCATACACCCTGAATTATAATGATAACAATATAAAGCAACAAATAGAAGACATGAATAACTTTAATAAATATTAATTTTTTAAAAATAGGTATAGAGTATAGGCTGAGGACATAGTAAACAAATAGCTTTTCTCGCTATTACTAATAGCTTAGGCTAATGTTTCTCTAATTATAGTAACAAATAATTGAATATTTATTGTAATTTTGTGTGCCTTTGAATGCAGATAATATCGATTTTACCTCTTTTGTAGCTCTGAGTATATATAGACTTCCAAATCATTGAATTATATGAATATGTTAGTCAACCCTTTTTTATATACCTCTATAAATAATGACTGTTTATATTTAGCATATAATTGAAACAGCTTTTCAGACATTTGATTCATGTTCCACATCAGCCCACTATTTATTGGAAAAGTATAACAAATAGAAGAAAAACAAATCAATTTTAGATCAAATACAATAAAAATTCTTTTTGAATATTGTTGTTCACAATATGTTTTGTAAAGATAAGAAACAATTCTGATTTTAGATTCAAGTCAATAGTGATTTTAGTAGAAAATCAATTTTAGTCAAATCTATTTCATTGTTTATTTATTTGATAATTTATAGTATTTTCTTAAAAGTATCTTTTGTTTAATGCTGTAAATTGTTTTGATATTCTATTTTATTATATTATATTCTGTTGATATAATTCAATTTAAAGGTTTAAAAATATAGGGTGTCCGGCAAATATGTTATGCTTTTAATTTGATAATAACTTTCTATTAGTCAAATTTTAAAGCTGAAATTCAACCAAATATTAAAGGAATAAGGGCTCGTTCACATAGTACGTACGGAGTCATGGGGGGGGGGGGGAATTAGTCAAAAGTGTACAGGCTGTTATGTTCCCATATGTTTAACATTGGGTATAATTACGCAAATTCGTACAGGAAGGGGGAGGGGTCTGAAAACTTTCAAAAACCTCGTACGTACTGTGTGAACGAGTCCTAATAGGAAATTTTTTCATCACATGCGATTTTTGTTCATATGATTTTTAGCGAGGGTGTAGTCAATTATGTTTGAGTGATGATTTGCAACGTCTTAGAGCAAAGCCCCTTTTTGTTTTGCCCCAACCCTGAGATGGGTTGTCCAAAACTTAACATGTGAATCAAGTTAGATTTGGACCACACAACTCAAAGCTAGGGCAACATAAAAAGAGACTTCACTCTAAGAAAGTTATTATCAAATTAAAAGCATAACATATTTGTCGGACACCCTATATTTTTCATCATTAAAATAACAAATGTATTAATGAAATTAAAGTTCATGTCTAATTATATGCAATATTCAGTAATGTCTTTCATGTCTTTGGCCTTAACATCAGTGATATTGCATTAACACAAAAAAAACTAAATTATCTTAAATACTATTTTAGTATAATCTAAACCAAATTAGCCATAATGTCAAATAAGGGACCACTTTGTATGAGAACTTATAGTTGTATTAAAAGCAACTCAACTAAAGTTTAATGTTTTGCCAGTTATTTTCGGTATTTTTGTATATCACGTATTTTGTATTTATATTTAATTTGAATGAAAGCTATGAATTAATGAATTAATATCTGCAAAAAATTGATTAAATTTTTTCTAGCAATCAGTTATTGAGGAATATTAGAAAAAGTTTCAAACTTAGACGTCTAACGTGTAAGACATAGAAAATTGAATGATATATAGAGTAATTGATTAACACGAAAGATAAACATAACAGTAATTTATTGACGTAAATGAGATTTTCAGTTTTCATCAATAAAGCTAAACATTGAATACGCGTTCGGATTATTAAAATATTTGACTCTTATATACCGCACAAACTGAAAACATATTTCTATTTCTGCTGACAATGCAGTACTCATACGAAAGTGTCACAAAAACTCGTGCATTCATTTAGAAAAATATTTCGCAACTATTTCTTAGATTTAAAAATATTTGATTTATATCTTTCATAAACATCTTCTAAATTTTTTCCAACTTTGAGTTGAATGCAATTTTCTTAGAATTTGAGTCAAGAAGTGGAGCTCAAGTCAGCTTAACTTTTATTAAAACTCTCAAAATATACGACTTTTACTGTTAGCAAGAATTTTAATTTCATTAAACTGTTTTAATTGAAGAACATTTTTTCACAAAAGAGTCTGTTATCTATTGATCTCAAGATTTTGTCTTAATAAAGAGTAATGTCCTCTTTGACGGCAATTAAAAGATAAGTTAAATAAATGTCTTAAAGAAATTGAACAAAAAAATTTTAGGATAAACATGTCTTTCACTGAATATTCATTTACTTGAGTCTTGAAAATATTATTCAGAACTTCTAAAGCATTGAACTCAGGTTTATATACAATATTTTTGATCATATATAAAATTTTGCTTATAATCAATAACTTTCTCTTTATATAAACAAATTTAAAAAGAAATAAATATTATTTACAGATATATTCTCTATAAAATGTTGAAGAATATAAAACAACTTTTATTATATTAGCCTAAAACTAAAGATTGAAACGAAAACATATATGTTGTAGTTCATAACGAGAATTAATTTAGCTGTAATGTACTCTATTTTGCTGTATTACTTTCATTGTTTGGAATACTAATGGATGCAACAATTGAAGTGTTTTGGATTCTGCTTAGGATCGATTCAATTCAACTGTTTTCGAATTTTCTTTGAAATTAATGTTTTTTAACTGCAAATTTCTCTTCAAATCACTTGAAAATATGCCAAATACTTAGCATTAATACCAGTACTTCAAAATCAGTTTGTTATGCGATAGATATTTAATACTTTTAATCAAAGAGATTACCAAAAATTACTATTCACTTGAGTTTATTTTTGAAATATATAATTATAAATGCCATTAAAAACCTCAAATCCAAAGCCTCTTAGTTGACAAATAAGATGATTTTCTTAATGTTACAAAAAAATGAGATAGAATTAAATTAAGAAATAATTTTGTGGGTAAACAAGTATTAACATGAAAAGAAATGTTCGGATTATATAATTTAGGGTAAAATTAATTATTAAAAGAGTTAGTATAGCTTGTTTGCAGACACAGAAAGGAGTAGTCATTTGTTGGTATCTTTATTAAAAGTTAGACCTTAATAAAAGTTTCAATTAATTATTAAGAGGCGCATGCATTTCAGTTTTGACACTAATTCCTTGGCTAATTCACTTTGTAAACATTGTACACAAGGATACACTCTTAATGAATAAATAGGTAAAAAATGTAACTCAACTTAATATTTAATTATATAAACTATTGGACGCAAAATTTCTAAAAATTATTATAAATTAATATAATTATACAAAATGCGAGTCATGTTAATTAAATAAATATAGAAATATTGGCAAAAATATTTAGTTTACATAATTTAAATAATTAATTCAATTTTTGGGACTGTACTAAAACTCACCTAATGTTGAGTTGATGTTGAGCTGAATCAATATTATTCTTGCGTTGAACTCAAATTATCAACAGTTGTTCAACAGTCACAAAATTTTCATTTTCTACAACTCTTAACGAAATAGTCATTAAAAAAAAGCTAAAATCAATTTTTATAACATCGAAAAGAGTTTGATTAGTTTTTTGTTTCTCAAAAAACTTAAACTAAATTAAAGTTGACTCCCAATTGAGTCAACAAATACCGCAATTACTATAATATAATAGGAGAGAAACCTATTATAGTAATAATCATATACTAGTAATAAAGTTAAGTAATAAAAGACATAATGTTTTCGACGAATACTTCTTATATGCTGTTGAATGCAATTTTTCTATTCTCAGCAAATAGAAAGAGAAATAAAGTGTAGAAATAGTGTCGAAAAGAGTCCTTAGGAGCACATCATCACAAAGTGAGAGCCAATAGTTTAAGAAATTAATCTTATGATAATCTAAACGTGATTAGAGAGAGTCGGAGAGAAAAAATTGAGAGTTATGAGAGAGAAAACACAGTTATAATCGCGCGAAATAAAGGTATTACTACGACTAGCAGTTGAATACTGCTTACACTGTTTTTTGTAGTCTTTCTCTCTCGAACTCCACTCTCTTTTATGGTAAACACACCTCATGGGCAAATCATACACTGCTGGAGAGTGAAAGGTAGAGAGAGAAAGAGAGAATGACTTGTGAGAGTCAACTTCTGACGTGAGATCCACACATACAAAGCTATTCAATAAAGGAGAGCTCATACTCGAG